>QYTT01090604.1:6557-22172 GCA_006980735.1 Dasypogon diadema
TAGCTGTCACTGGCCGCCATTTGCCTCTCTGACCAGTTCCTCTCTGTGCGACTTATGAGTGTGTCTGTGTCCCCACACGCATGGCCAATATACGGTGGACCGTCCGTGTGGGGTCACAGGCGCACTCTAGACGCTCATTGTACTGAGTTACATGTTCTTATGTACTATCTGGTTATGTTATCCTATATTATAACTATCATCTAAGATTACAACCAGAGCTTTTCAAATAGAATTTGGGAATGTCAAATTGTTCATCTATTGCATTGATAAAATTTTTTGCTTCTTCCTTACAAAAATTCATAGAGTTTACATAATAAGTTTCATGTGCTGAGATTGTTTTTTGGTAGCTGTAACATTCTTTTATTAAACAGTTTTGGTGTTTACGCAGTTGGTCGACCAGGGACATCACAATTGGTTTAAATTCTTTTTTTCGATTTCGGGACGTTTTTTTGGGCGGAGGGGGGAATGCGTTACGCATCCTAGGGGGACTAGCCTCGCATGTGCCGGGCTCCCCACGATCCGGGTATACCGGCTAAACCCCTCCTCCCTGTCACCTGGCCACCACCCCGGAACTGTCGTTAGACATTACTTCGGGGCAGCGGCCCTTTGTTTGGGCTCCCCAAGCCCCCCCAGTCCATCGTAGGACGTTAATAGGGGCGCCAGCCCCCGCTCCTCCCGGAAGCATAGAGTCAGCGCCCCTCCTCCCCCCGAGAGGGGCCCATAGTCCACCGCGAAATCGGATTCGCATCCCTCCCCTCTAGGGCCCCCAAGCTAGGCTCCAGAGGAGAGCGATGCAAGTCCGGCACGGCAGGTCAGTGCCCCTCCCTGCCAGTCTGCCTCCCTGCCAGTCCCCCCTTCCCACAGAGGAATGCCAAGCCTACGCCACCGTCAGGCGCACGAGGCCAGCGTCCCTCTCCTTCATCTTGAGCACCGCCTCCACAAAGGAGGCAACCCTCGCCCACTCCTCCTCGCTTTGTAGCATAACCCCGAAAATATTTTCCGGGGTTATGCCACTGTGGATTTCCCCCACCACCCTCCATCTTCCACATTCGAAGAATGTGTGGAAGGCGGAGTCCGAAGGGGAGTCGCAGTAGACACAGGCAGCACTCGGCACCTTCCCCATCCTATGGATGAAGTGTCCGTGTCCCGTCAGCATTTGCGTGAGGTAATAATTCACCTCAACATGCTGACGGTTCAGCCAGCTATCCAGCTGCGGTATGAGCCGCGCTGTCAACCGGCCCTGCGACTCCCCTTCCCATCCCTCCTGCCACGCCCTCAAGGTGCGGGATCTTCCCTGCTCTGCGGCCTTTTTCCTCCCCAGCTAGAGTTTGTTCTGGTTGGCGAACTTTCGTTCCCCGGCTTGAAGGTCAATAGGAATGACCCCCGCGACCAGCAGCGCCACCGGTTCCGATACCGTGCGGTACGAGGATACGTTTCGGAGTACAGCCCGCCTCTGCACCGCCGCCAAGCGCGCTGCGGTACTTTTCGTTGTTCTTAAAGTATAAGCAGCCCTTGTAATTTTCTGTATTCCCCTTTTGCGCCTAGTTAATGCATTGGGGGGGTCTTGCTCCGTCATGCCGCACTTACCCGGACTGTGGGCCTGTGCACATTTGACACAGGCGAATGCTCTCCTGAAATTGATAGCCAGGTGTCCCAATTGTTGACACCTGTAGCATTGCATTAGTTCCTATAACAGTGGCTTTTCCCAAGTGACTAATTGATTTAAAAATAGCTTCGTTTTAATGACGGGCTGTATTACTTTCCCGGGTTCCAAAATTAACCTAAACATATTAAGGTGGTAGGGGCTTCGCGACGCAGCCGAGATTTTTTTGGAAATAGCTGTCTCGAATCTCGATACCGAAATGAGCTTAATGTCTGGGAAGACTTTTTGAGTTCCTTATGAACTCCCTCGGGGGAGTAGGAGCGGCGAACTCCCTTGAGTAGCAGAGAAATTGGTTTTTCCTCCCTCTAGGCTGTAAATAAGATTTTTAAAGTCAACTTTATTAGTCATATAAATTTTTGTTTTTGAAGGGCCATAGGTCCTAGATTTAAAGTCGATGTCACGCTTATGAAGGGACTCTCCTACCCCTCTAAAGTCTTCAGTTTCGAGCAGTAAGTATTTCTTTTTTGTACTAATTTCGTTAATATTTTCAATGTTTTTAACTTGAACTTTATCTATAATTTCTGCAAATTTCAGTTTCCGCTGTTTACTTTCCCTACAGAGTTATATTCTAAGGAATGTTCATTTTCAAAGTTACTGTGACTTACATTGATATTGAATTATTATTATTTCCCTGACATAACATAAGTTCTTCATCTAGGATGTCATACCTGTTCGTCCTTTCCTCTGATGCAGCTTCACCCTGCGAGATACTTCCGCTTCTGATTGGTTTCTTCTTTCTCGTCTGCTTCCATTCTTCTTCCATGGGCACGTCTATTAAATTCTCCATGAGATCCATCTCTTCCGCTGCTAACTGCCTATATTCCTCTTCTGGAAATTGTTTTACAGCCCCTTTCGTTGCTTGGCGCCATTAGCTCACCATTAGAGCTTAACACTTCCTTAGGGTTGTCCTTCATCTTCTTTTTTATGTGTTTCTTTTGTCTTCTGCTGACGCCGTTGCTTTTTTCTTTGGTAATTTTTCCGCTATTTAGTGATTGCAATTGCTCCTTAGGAGCTCCATAAATAGCTTCCACCAGGGTTGGTGTTGAAATCGGCCTGCTAGCCGTGTAAGTTATGACTGTGTTGGTGCTAATAACAAGGCTGGATGAAACTATTACGGTCATTCATTTTGTCAGAGTTAACTAAAGTATTTACTTTTTTTTTGTCCTTACTTTGCAATAGTTCAGAGCCTATCACTGTATCTAAACCTCCTTGGCCATTTGCCGCCTTATTTAGCCAGCATTTGAGCTTAGCAACAGTCCATACGACACATATTCGTCCATCACATGAAAACTCGGAAAGTAACGCTCGCTGGTTTGCACTGATTTATAAATCCATTACCGTTATGTCGGCACCGTTAGTTTTAAGCGTACTATTGCCAACATATTCCCGCCTGTTTTTCAATGGGCTTTCTCAATTGAGGCCACTCACTCAGTATAGAATAACACTAGATTACCTTTAATTAAGCTTATATCTTATTATATTGTTTGGAGCTAGTAATTCGTAATTGCGTCCTTTCCGTGACTCCTTATTTACGGCGCAGCCGCCTGCGGGTCTCTTCTCAATCAAAAGCCCCAGTTAATAACAATAAACACAATTTTGCACTTCGCAAATTAATTCCTTTCAATAACACTTTAATAAGTGCGTCCTTTCGCGGCATTTCACGAAATTTTTGAAATTTCCTCTCACTACTATATTGACACGTCTTTACTTGACCGCCGCCATAAGTGGACCTTCCTTGCTAATCGCGTAGTGCCTTAGTCAGAATGTTCGTTTGACAGTAAGGCCCGAAAGAATTCGCGCAGAAGTGACGCACTGAGTTGACTTGCCTGGAAATTTCTGTGTGTGTTGTAAGCACCTCGGTAAACCTAGTGTTAAAAGTAGGAAATATAGTTAATGATTAGGCTGGACTTGTGCATTGTGATAATTTTCAATTTGTTGTGTGCGTTATATCTGAATTGGCCACTAACACTTGCAACCAGAGAAAAAGCATTCACTTCATTCGTTTATTTTTGTAATTTAATTATTTTACAGTGTACCTTTCCAGCGCGGACCGTTCAGTTCATTACGTATTGGTTGATAAGCGAAAAGGTGATGGGTTTCCGTATTATCAGCATATATCAACGGCTTTATTAACACTAGAATGATCAAGCTAGTCATTCTGACCGGTAGCCTCTCTTTCAATTGCATTATGCAGCGTATTGTTTTTATCTCTGTTGTAAGCAGCTCAATACTTCTAGTGCTAAAAATATAATTATCCCCAGCTACTGGATATTTTAACATTTAAACCATGCGAAATCTAACGCCATCAAGATTGATTGATTGATCGAGTGATTTTGTAATGTTTGGAATTTAGATAGAGCAATTTAATGGATCTCCTCCTTCATTATAATTTCTAGTAAATTAAAAGTTCTAGAAAGTTGGATCTTTTTCTACATAAGTTATAACCCGTAGCTGGAGTTTGAACATCTCAAGACTTTGAAATCCATTGGAGATCAAAAAGAAAAATGCCACGTTAAAATTAATAAAATTTAAGGGACATGAATCTCAAAAATAATAAAACTGAATTATTGTTGCACATTTAAAAATTTATATCGATCCTTTAGCATTTTTTGTGGTTCCGTACCCAAAGGGTAAAAAACGGGACCCTTTTACTAAGGCTCCGCTGTCCGTCCGTCCGTCCGTCCGTCTGTCACCAGGCTGTATCTCATGAACCGTGATAGTTAGATAGTCGAAATTTTCACAGATGATGTATTTCTGTTGCCGCTATAACAACAAATACTAAAAAACAGAATAAAATAAATATTTAAGGGGGCTCCCATACAACAAACGTGATTTTTATGCTCGTTTTTGCTCGATATTGATAACGGCAACAGGTAGACGCTTGAAATATTCACAGAATATTTAGTTATATTACTCACTTTAAAAATAAATAATTAAATTAAAATAAAATAAATATTTAAGTGGGGCACCCATACAACAGACATGGTTTTTTTGCCGTTTTTATAGATAATGGTACGGAAGCCTTCGTGCATGAATCCGACTCGCACTTGGCCGGTTTTTTTTTTTAATTTATCACGCTAAAAATTCATTAACAATCTGTATGAATTTGTTACGCACTTTTGTGGTGCGTAAACGCCACTCCGGCTAGCATTGGAGAAGGGGGTGGATTCACCTTGCGCCGGGCGTTAACACCTTTGGGCGCCATGTGGTTTTTGGAGCTTGAGTCCACGAACTCGTCGGGTTGAACGCACAAAAGATAAAAAAACCACACTTAAAACTCACTTAAAATCGTGTAATAAACACTCCACTTTCCTTTTTCACACTAAATTTCAAACACAATTCGAAGGGGTTATGTTCGCAATCAACTTAGTGAATCGAAATCATTCAAAATGATGAAACCATCTAAACAAATTAATGAGTAAAATAATCAGACCAATTATTCAAAGATACCTTATAGCCGAACTAATTAAATTTACTAACCCCTAATAATTCAAGTGGCTGGCAAGGTTTTGCGCGGTTTTTCACCCTTGATACGTCACCGTGAATGTGTTTATTTTAATACAAATTAGAAAGGAAAAAGGAAGGGTGCTTATCTTCTTCTTGCCTCGTTTCTTGCGTTGTCTTAGCCTGGTCCGACCTATTGCTCCTGGATTTCTACCTTGTCTTCTCCCTTTACGTCCGCCGACCTCACTGCCCTTTTCCTCATATTATCGTCTGTAAATCTCCTTTTCCTTTCGGATGTTCGGTCTTTTTTGTTTTTAACTGCTTCCACTTTCTTTCTACTTTTTTTCTTATATCGCTTTTGTTTTATCTATCTTCCCTTTTTTTACTTAAACTTCTCACTTTTAATTTTAGGCTTCCACCTTTCGCTTATTGAAACTTCCCAATCGAAAATCTACTCTCTGGGGCAAAGAAAAAGTGAACCGCGCGCTTTACCTACCGAAGCTTTTATATAGAAATGGCCCCTATTCAAACTTCCGCCCCCTATTTCAGGACTTTCCCAGAATCGGTTCAAATTATTTAATTTCCGGTTTGTAAATTGTTTCATTAAAATGTTCTCTGATCTTTTCTTAATCATTCTGTGTACTTGGAAAACTTTGATATTCTTTAATTTTGGACTTTTAAGCGTAAATCATAAGAACGTGACAGGTGTTCACCACGTGTTGTTAACTTCTTCCGGTGACGTATTTCTGGGGCGGAGTATGTTGCAACATAAACTTCGGGTTACGCGCGGTCCATTTAGATTTCTATTGTTTTCGGGAGAATGAAGTTCGCGGGGGAATTCCATCGGTGTTTTGTCTCGAGTGAGGTTAAGTGAAAATGTATGCTTTTAATGGTATCTAGGAGGTGATATCAGAACAGGTGAGTTAGCCAGTACTTAGAATGCTGCCTTTAAATTCGACATAACCCGGTAAGTACCGTTTCTCTCATTGTTTAATCTATAATTCCAGTTCCGAGCAACACCTTGCGACTTAAAATCAAAATTTAAGGTAAGTACAAAAATTTCTCTAACAATTTAAATTTAAACTAACTTAATGCTAATTATAGATTTTTTATTGTGAAAGTGTAGTAATCCCCGAAGTTGAGATATGAGAAATTTTGGATCTATGGTACTTCCAGGAGGAGCTTGAGTCTCACAGCAAAAGAAGATGAGGAGAAAACGTCAGTGATCCCGGTCGGCGCCTTAAAGGTTCATAGGTATTCCTTCATTCGCTATTGAGTCTGTAAATCAATCATCCAATTAATTTATGAATAAAAAGTAGGACTACACACATCTAGGTGGGTACATAACTGTTATTACGTATATGCGAAAATGTTTCCTAGTTGTTGTTTTGTTCCAGGCTACCGAACCCTCATAAGGCGCCGGGAACTACAAGGTAATAAATTTTAGGTTCATGGCTACAGTGGTTAAAATTTTAAAACAATCTGTTAAAATATAATAATAATAAGTACAATTTATATAACTTATATTTATTATTTATAACTTGTCCAAAGGTTAAGCTAGAAAATATCGAAAATTTAAATTATATATGTATTCTTCTACTACAAAATTATTTGACTTGAGCAGTAAGTTAAAACTGTAGCTTAATTTTAAACTACTTCACTGGTTCAATAAGTTGTTATTTTGTGAGGAAATTGATCTTAGTTGATGAGTTGTGTGATTTTTTTAGTTTAAAAAGATTATGACTGAAATCAATAAAACAATGAAGTCCAAATTTTACAGAAAGTGAAAAAATGTATTAATTTCACTACGCGGCAAAAATACATCATTTTTCATTAAGACTACACCCTAAAAAAACGGGCTATTTTTAAGTAGTGATATTGCACGGTAGAAGTACCACTGTATTCAGTAGAGAAATTTATGTAATAAAAAATTAGAAAAAACAACCACAACACATTATGACATATACATTGCTCCACCTAAACGGAACTTCTACAATTATTTATGGCTAAATTTCCATAATAAATTTGGAATGGTGACAATTGTTTTTGGTCCACTGTCCCATTGAAATAGTATCTACGGCCTCCTGTGGTATCTCTGTCGAGAAATTTTTAGGGAATTTTACTTTTTGGAAAAGGATTTTGTTTGTTTAGCCAATTCATGAGAAATTTTCAAAGTAATCTTTTTCTGTGACTTATTTGAGAATGTTTTTATAAATTTCACATAATTGCCATATACGTATCTGACAATTATGTGAAATAAGTCACAAAACAAAGTTCAGTTGCATTGAAAATTAATCATTGCAAAGGAGTTTATTAGCTCAATTCTGCTTGTACTCTGAGAACTAAAAGAAATCAAAAGTATTGTGATAATTTAAGATTTATTTTAAAAATGAATGCGGGTTATACTACTTACAGGTTACATTTAATATTATGCGATGAAAAAGTATCCATCATATTAGTATTTAAGTAGTTTAATAAGTTCATAAATTTTGGTATATTCTACAACATGGGCGCAAACATGATTATCAAAATATTTTGTTTTTAAACAGTTTACTTCGTAATAATTTATCACTAGAAATAAAAGCATTTTTAATTACCCCAAACGTAGGGAAGTTATCAGTATATGGAAATTGAATAACCATACCAATTTTAAATTTAACATTATTATAATTAATCCAAGAGTAAAAAGGGTTTTCCATATAAAATCGTGAAGCTTGGCTATAAGTATCTGGAAGTATTTGTTTACCATATTCTATATAATTTGAAAACATCCTAAAATATCATATCTGATAAGAGTCACTGGCTAAATATCGATTAAAAATTGTTTTACAAATATTCATACGAGAGGTTGTAGAGTTAGCAATATTTTTTAATATTCGATGCTTCCATTCAAATCTCATAGTTCAGAGATGAATTAGTGGTCCAACTTTTCTCCTTATATGTGCGTAATGCATCAGAAAATAGTGCTTAGGTTTTAAAGGTCTTCTTGTATAGTTTATGATGGGTTGCAATTAAGTCAATGTACTGCGCATCGATTTTATCCAGTAATAGAATATTAGTAATTTTTTTGAGATTAAGATTGAGATACGTCATCTCTTTTAGGTACCCAATCGCCTATTAAAATGCCAAAGAATTTCGAAAGATTCTTGGTTTCTGAAGCAGAGTACTTTAGTTTTTTAGCTTTTAAATGTTGGTCAGAAATATAGGCAGGCTTATTCATTCTTTCTTTCTCTCCGAAATAAAAGACAGAAATTCTACGATTTAGATCAACCAAGGTGAAACATTTTTTATAAAATTGTTTAATATAAGAGCAATTTCATAGCTCACTGCCCTTTTAAATAAGTTATGCATGACATCGACTGAAAAAATTTCAGCTACATGAAAATTACTCAATTTATTTAATATACATTCGCAATGTATATGCCTCAAATAAATTATTCTTTTATACATCTAAAGCATAATTCTGTATTCCTTATTAATTATGAATGCTTTCTCTGAAATAGTTTATTGCGAAAGATTCCGTTTGTCCAAGCATCAAATTAAAAGCTTTATTGTCACCAATACAAAGTGCTAGCACAAAAAAAAAAGATTTGCCAAATAATTGAATACCTTGACTTTCAAGTTCTTGAAATTGATTTATAATCGGTTGGAAAATTTTGTTCCCAAAGGAACTATTGAATAGCAGTATTAAAAATATATCTTCTAATTTTGACCGGTATTTGGGTGGAATAGAAAAAAGTGATATGTGGAGACCTCCTAGGCTTTGTAAACCTGCCCTCGATCCGATTGACGCGTTATTTACTTCAAAATCGTCATAGCTAGGATATAAAGGAAAACAATATATGACTGCTTCAAAAAGCTACATAACTCAAAATTTCATACACGGCATTTTCACATTCCAAAAATATTATTCAAATGTCATTTTTGTACATTATCCCATGGCCTAACTTCATTGATTACAAATTAAATTCTCAGAGCAAAAAAAAATTCACTACGTAAATTTGTAATATGTATGCTCAGTAGTATTTCATACTTGTGCTTTTCCTGACTTGTTATCTGGTACCTCCTTTGCTGGTTCTCTTGCTTTCGGTACATACGGCTCCACATTTTTTCTCTGGGATATTACTGCTTGCCAACTTCAAATGTCTCGTCTATTTTACTCATGGGGTTCGTCAGTCTTATTTCCTCAAGGTGTAAATAATTGAAATTTAAACTTTGTTCACTGGTAGCATCCGTGCTACACTGTCACGGTCGTCATGTAATGGGTGCATTCATAACTCGTAGCCGCTGTCAGCCTAAACTAATAGATAAGCTGACAGGCTTACGGTCAGCGGCTTTTGTGTTACTGAATAATGGGCTTAGAAGCTTAATTTTGACAGTTCTATGACAAATCTCAAGCGGTATTTTAAAATTTTGATTGGTAGTGAAAATGGATAACCAGGAATTAAATTTGTTTTTGGAGCTGGTAGAAGATGAGGGATCAAATATTCCCGAAGTAGTAAATATTGCAAGGGAGCTGTGTACTTCATTCAGAAATTTTTACTGCAAGTCGAGGTGTACGCTGTAGAAATGAAAATTATTTTGAATGTACTGTACCAGCATACAGCGAGGATGAATTTAGGCAGCACTTTCGAATGATGAGATCAACGTTTCAGGTAGGAACTAGTAGATTTAATTGCGATGTATAAGTACCTGAGAATGCACTATTTACAGCTTATTTTCAGAAAATTAGGCGATACTGAGGTTATATCAAATATTCCGTTTGATAAGCAATTAGCCATTACAATATGGTTGCTAAGCAAGCCAGAAAGTTTTTTGGCAGCAGGTGATAGATTTAACATCCCAACAAGCACTGGACATATAATTTTTAAAAATGTTGTGAAACGTATTGGAGTTTTACCATCAAAAATTTTTCAACGGCCTTCACATGAAAAGTATGAAGATATATTTGAGGTAAGTTATTGAGCTCGGTAGCGTTGACACGACACATATGTAAAATGTCGGTAATTTACAGCAATTTGAGCACAAATCAGGAATCCCCGGTGTAGTAGGTGTTATAGACGGGTGTCATATTCTTATAAAACAGCCTATTGCGAATGCCAGTGATTATTACAATATAAAAAGGTTTCCACTCTATTATTTTACAAGGTAATTAAGATGATAAGAGCAGTGTTAAAATTCTAATATTTTAAATTGACATATTTGTCGGAATACCTGGCCGTGTACATGATGCTAGGGTATTCAGAGTCAGCCCTATTTATAAAAATTTAGAGAAGGAAAGCAACGCGTTGCCCGATTTCAATATAATTGGTGATTCAGCTTATCCACTGCTGGATTTTATTATAACACCATTTAAGGATAACGGTCATCTTAGTACTGAACAGTTTTTATATAATACAAAGCTCAGCAGTATAAGATCTACTATAGAAAGAGCATTCGGTATATTAAAAAGCAAATTCAGGAGACTAAAATATTTAGACGTAAGTGATCGAGAACTAGCTGTGGACATTGTGTATACTTGTTGCGTTTTGCACAATATAATAGTTACTAATGAAAGTATGGAAAGTAACATAGAAGAGAATGTTGGCGGTCGTGAAGAGGTGGTTGAATTGACACCAGAATCGACTGAAACAAACAATGCAAATAGTTCGAATAGTAGAAGAAAAGGCGAAGAAAAAAGGAATCGAATTGTAACATTACTATCTCAATAAAAGAGCTTTTAAGTTTTAAAATCGTTTTATTAAATTTCAAAAATGGCACACAATAAATTATATCACCATCACTTAGCGAGGTCAGTCTCAAAGTCGGTAAGGTAAAAAAACTTAAATTACTCTTGAACATAGAAAGTCCTTAACACTAATAATAAAATTTAATAATACACATAATACATATAGAAAAAACCAAAACAGCCTCCGTGTCAAAATACTAAAATTGCACAAAATTACTTGTTAGCACAGAAATCTATTAACATTAAGAAAATAAAACTTAAACATAGATAGATATAAAAAACAAAAATAACCTTCGTGGTAAAATCTGGAAATTACATAAAAATGTTTGCTAACATGTTGCTAGAATCTGTAACGTCAAAAATAACACGTAAACATATATATATATATATTAAAAAACAGTCCTTATTGCAAAGTATAATACCATAGAATTCGCTTTTAGAAATATCCTTAACGTTAACAACAAAACGTAAAAAATATATGTATATATTAAAAAACTGAAATTGCCTACATGGCAAAAGACTAAAAGTGAATTGTGCAAAATTGCTCACACACTGAAATTATATATCTGCAAGTGGATAGTATCTACTCACTATAATTGCGCCTCACTATCTGAATCCATTCGGACATTAATTTATTTCTCTCGCGCTGTAACTCATTATTTACGGCCACTTGCTTCTCTAATTTTTCCAAGATCTCTGTTTTGTTCTTCTCATTTTCTAGTAGTTGACGACGGAAGTCCCTCAAGTTTCTCATCTTTTTAGAAGCAGCTGATTTTTCATTCCCAGAAGTTTCAGGAGTAGCATCAACTTCAATAGCATCGGAGGTAGAGCAGTTCTGCATTTCGCTTAATGGCACTCTATTCGGTAGAGTACTTCGAACTGGGGCTGTTAAATTGATCGACTGATCATCGCAAAAGATCTGCTCAAATCTCTCAAAATAACTCAAGTTGGCCCTTCCTCTCCCACTCTTCCTATTATTAGTTTTTATTTTTATATAAGTACTTCGCATGTCACGGAATTACTTTTCTATTACATTCCAGTTGTATGCAATCCCTCTTTTCGAGAATTCTTTCGAGATATCAGCCCACAAGGTTTTTTTCTTTAAGCTTGGATTTCGAAACTTATCTTTTCTTTTCTCATATTCATCTAATAATAACTTAATGGATTCTCTTGTCCATGGTGATGAATTCTCCTGCAGGTTTGATAGAATTAGAAAAAAAGTCAGCATTGTTATATACTAATTTTACAAATTCCTTTAGAGTTTCATTCGCGCCTAGCACTTCGATTCCTGTTTCGGAAGAAAATAAATTCTCGGCGAATGCAGCATCTGAAATTTGTATTGGTTCCAATGTAAACTCTATATTTCATCAAATATTACAAATATTCACCATTAGTAATTCGATTTAATACTTCGGGGCTGTCTGTAACACTGTACCTACAGTTTCCAATATCAAAAATCCTCGTTTCCATGCTTTCTTCTGAAATATCGTAAATTCTACTGCCAATTGCTTTGTAAACAAATTTGTTGTCAAACTGGCTTCTTCTTTTTCTTAGCTTACTTAGTCTCAAATTCTTGGGCTGAAGAACTCTGTCAAAGGCTAAGTTAACGGATGAGTTAGCCCTTGCGTTCTTAACAAGTAAGCCGAAAATGTTGGCTAGCCGCTAAAAGCTGCAAGCTTTAAAGCAGGTGCTTCTTTAGAGATTTACCGAAGCAGCTAAACAGCAGAATTCGAATTAACAAGACCAACGTTTGATGTAATAATACTTGGTACAGTGTTACTTTTATACATTGAATTTGCCGACAGCTAATTAAGAAATTTCTTATTCTAAATCAATAAACGACCAGTAAGCATTTATTACCTACTTATTTCATTACCTTGTAAAAGTGACGCGACGCAATCAACCTAAATTAAGTACACCAAACCAAGCTGAAGAAAAGTGTAATTTGATGCTCTCATGAGCAAGCTCGTTCAGGTGAGTGTTTTTGTCTTGCCGCGAGATTCCCGTATTATTTTTTGTTTACATGACTCACCTCTTACGGTTTCTTGCTTGTTTGTTTTACTGTGAGCAATGACCTGTTCGCGTAATTTTTATTTAGATTCTTTTTACGTTCATTCATTATTCGCTTGGGTGCATTTGACTTCAGTTGGTTGCATCACAATTAACCCTCTCTAAATGTAAGCGCCATCCGTATTTCCCAGTATACATATCCTTAAAAATGCTTGGTTTCACTAAGCGCTGGTCCAAAGAGTTCTCTAACCGTCAGGTTTCATTGACATTATATAACTCGCGTGCTTGAGCACGCATCTCGGGTATGGGATCCATTCTACTCCGTACATGTCTGCATCGAGGCGGTTCAGCGCGGATTCATTAGATTTGCGCTCAGGAATTTGCCTTAGGTTAGGACAATCCTTTGATCCTCCCGCTTCTCTGGAGAAGCGACGCAGAATTGCCGATATAGTTTTTGTTCACTAGTTCTTAAATACTAACATTGACTCTTCGGAGTTCCGGGGCAGGGTGTCCTTCAGGACTAATATTCACAACCTGAGGAGTGTCCCTATCTTGCATATTAACTCCTCTGGAACTAACTACGGTAAGCAAGAACCTATTAACCGTATGTGTATGGCGGTGAACCGCATTGCACAACAGTTTGACTTAAATGTGTCTAAGAATGTGCTTAAGAAGCCTATTCATATGGTTTTGTAACTGCCTTAGTGCTAACATTAAATGTTTCCTGGGCTAATATTTTGAGTACTTCTGTTGGTTGTGCGCCTTGCATGCCGATTCGGGAGCTGAATCTCAACACATTTCTATTGAAATGTAGGAACGCTAAGGCGGAGATATGTAAAAGTTTCTCGGTTCTCCGCTAATAACTTCGCCTTGTGGGCTAGAAAGGAAATTCAATATCAATATTACATAAAAGCACATAAAAAATAACTCGTAAATTTTTGAAAACACTAAAGTCTAAAATGTGGGAGCAAATTCGCATATATATGCGATTACATCTTATTTTCTGCGATTGCAACGCCATCTATCAGGAATCGGAAAAAAAATTTCAGGCAAACCTGTGTATTTTGTGGCGTAGAATCTGTAATTAAAATTTAGAGTTCCCCTTAGAGATTTCAAAGTTTCCGCTCACCCCACCCACAGTAGGTGGGTACTAGGTATTGCAGCCCATCACAAGCACATATTGTACTGTTTTGTATTGTTTACTACTAACCTCCTCTGACCTCGATACTGCCATCTCTAAAGACAGGTTTTAATATAATTTCTTCTTATCCAGTCAATTGAGAGTACCTACGATCAAAATTCAACTGCAACATTTCCTCGAATACAATAAAATTCTTTGCAGTCAGTAGTTCAGTGCTTAAAAAAACATATTCACCTCCGATTGCCCTATGGTTATTGCTTCAAGTGAGTCGCACGAAATGCGAAATTGCCATCTGCACGTCTCTTGAAATGTAATCATATCAACCAGCTCTTAAAAGCTCTGACAATACCCAAACCAATCCCCCTCGATCACAATTTCTTGGCCACCTTTATGGTTCAATACTCAATCCTCAATGCAAAAATCTTCACTCTGATGTTTATCTTAATTTTAGTTAATGCCTACGTACATATTCAATATCGTTTATGTGGAGTTCAGAGAATAAAAATTTAGCTTTCTGGGAAAGAAACTTGTTTAAACTGTTGTGCAATCCAAGGGATTATTTTCGCAGTTGTGCAATCCAAGGGATTATTTTCTCAAATGTTATAAAACAAATTAAAAAGAAATAACTTGGGACATATATTTCCAAATATTTTTTAAGATATTTGTAAACTAGATTCATTTAGCTTGGATTATATAAGCCATTAAGTTCTTTATCTTTTTAAGACTATAAAGTTTTTGTATTAAAAAAAATCGTTTCTTTCGCAATTTTTAAGCGCGCCATGCGAAACCAATTCTGGATTACATAATTACGCCCGAAAAAGCCTGGATTATGCAAAGCAATGCAAATTTCTTATTCGCCCATCAAAGTGTAGGAATCGGTGCTAAAGTATTTAAATTTCAAATCCTTACCCAAATGAGATTTCCTGAATGCTAAAGGGGAGTCAACCGAATACGTAGCTAACTCCGCAGGGACTTATGTGAGTAACCAATAGTCTCCGGCTTACCTCAGATATGCAAATTTATGACTGTTCTGCAATATTGCATAAAATAAGTTCTTCATTGCAGAGTTACATAACTGCCGTGTGCTGCTATATTGTTTTGCATGCAAATGACTACATAGACATTGAGAACAGAAATGATTCAATTTTAGCAATTGGAATGTTCTGATAAAAGCAAACAATAACGTGGGGGTGCCAGCCAGTTTGAATACAAATGATTCTTCAAAGAGACCCAAAACAAACCCTCGTATAATTTGGAGGTTTTTCAGTGAATGCAAGAATTCAATTTATGAGAAAAGGCCCTTTCTTATAGGACCGCAATACAGAAAATTTATGGAGTTATGATGATCTATAAAATTATATCACCAAATTTTTTATTTTAACTAATTTCGACTACAAAATATTTTTAAGAGATTCGTTTCACTCTTTTTGGTGCCCTTCGATGTTCATCTATATAGGAAATCGTTAAATCGACCCAAATTGCATAGTTTCTTTGCAAATCCTGAATTTCTTTAAATTTCAGCAAACAGTAAGCATACTGTTATAACCTCTGGCAAACTGGAGACGAGGCTATTGAAATTTATCAACAATAATTCTGTGAGTTCCTTAATGGCATGAATTTTCTGAATTT
>QYTT01090606.1:723-10874 GCA_006980735.1 Dasypogon diadema
CCTCTACATATTATTCAAATTTAGTTTAATCAGTGCTGTTTTAATTGGGTCTCACAAATATATATATCCACGTATCTTCTATTATTCACACTTGTCCATTCATCAATAGAAATGCTGAGTTTTTTGTTGTTTAATTTAAATCCATTAATCTTTTTTATAATTTTCGGGGAATTTTTTAAAAAAATGAAATTTTCTCAAAGTTCAAAACCAAATTTCTCGAGAAATGAGAAATTTGAATTATACTTTTTTCTCGAGAAATTCTCGAGAAAGAATTCTCGAGAAGAAACACTATGTCGCCACAACAACTTGGAGCTCAACATAAGTAAGTGCGAGGTTATGTCATTCTTTAGAATGCGCGATACTATTAGCTACGACTACACATTTGCCGCGGCCAACATCCCTCGCGTGCACTCTGTTGTCGACCTTGGCGTGAGGCTTGACGCAAAGCCCGATTTTATTTCCCATATTAAGCACATGGTGTGCAAGGGTAATTCCATGCTTGGTTTCATTATGCGCTGGTCTAGGGAGTTCTCTGACCGTCAGGTTTCATTAACATTATACAGCTCATTCGTCAGACCATTGCTTGAGCACGCGTCTCAGGTATGGAATCCATTCTATGCCGTGCACGTCGACCGCATCGTGTCGGTTCAGCGCAGATTCATTAGATTTGTACTCCGGGATTTGCCTTGGGACGATCCTTTGATTCTCCCGCCTTATCGCGAGCGTCTAAATCTGGCCTCTCTAGAGAGCCGACGCAGAATTGTCGACATAGTTTTCATTCACCAGCTCTTGAACGATAATTTTGACTCTTCGGAGCTCCTGGGCTGCTATTTAACCTGCTAACGATTTCTTTTGTCCTTAACCGTAACCGTCCATAACCGTACTAATAATTTTGCATGCTTGTCGGGGAGCCCAATCTTAACGCATTTCTCTGAAATGTGTGAACGCTTATGCGGAGATGGGTAAATGTTTCTTGGCACCTCCCTGAGAAGTGCGCCTTCTGGGCGCTTTAATTAATATTAAATATTAGGGTTAATTAATTTCCCTTCTGGGAAGGGAAACTCAATATTAATATTAATTAACTCATGAAATAAGCACAAAGAGGACTCTAGCTTTTTGCTTCCTGCAGCTGGCTGGAAGCAAAATTTGAGTCGTGGGCACAATTTCGCTTCTTACCGCATGTCTCCCTATCCTACCCCTTCTCTCCATTTTTCAAGCGTTGGACGCAGAAACTTCCTCGTGAAAAGGGGCACTAACGGAAACTCGAGTTGAAATTCGTTAAACTCAACGAAACTTAGTATAAAACTTGGGAAAGCATAAGGGCTGAAAGGGTTTTTGGTCACAAAGTGATTCTCTTTTCTTTTTTTATGTATATAGTCACTTCATTGAATAACATTATAAAAGAAAAGACTTGAAAAACGCGGCTCTAGTTACCCTATCAAATTAGAGATTCAAAAGATATATAAAGAAATACAATATAGGCACAAAACAGTACATATAAAAGACAAATGGAATAGCAAAAGGCACCAATAGTAAAACATATAAAAAGACGCAAAGACTGGAAAAAAATGACACAAAACTTAATATAAATGTAAGACAAAAGACACAAAAATATATATAAAAGACTAAAAGGAACAATTGACATCAATACAAACAATGACTCTAACAGTACAGTAATCTACTCCTAAATAATTTGAAAAAACTCTAAAAGGTAAAAGTGATAAAAAGTAAAATTTTCAGAAGAATTTTGAAAATAAAATATTAAATTTCAAAGGTAAACAAGTGGGAGCTCCAACAAGAGCCTGAAAATTTTGAATTTGAAAATACCGAAAGGAAAGATGACATAAAATGAACGATAAATTTTGAATAAAGGAATAGAGTCCCACGAGATCAGCTTGTAGGCCGACGTAGACCCACAAATTGCTCTCGGTATCACTCCAGCTTTGCTAGTCCAACGAGGGACACACCTTACCTGCGGCGCTCCAAAGCGGGGGGAAACCCCGTGGACATGTGCTGCAAACACCGCAGCCTGCACTACCTCTGAAAGGCCAGTCTCTGCCGTCCAGGTATTCGAAACGCAAGCGCCTTTGCAACCTGGCAACGAAGAAACCCTTAAGTGCTCGAGTGTGTTCGAGTACTGTATCCGTGGTGTGATACCCACTCTCCACCCTCAAGCAATAGAGGTGAATCGCGGACTTGACCAGCGTCAGCACGAAGCTGACCAAACAGTTCACCCCATTGCAGATCCTTGGCCCCAGCAGAAACGATATTCTGACCAGCCGACACATAGAAGAGTAAAATATTTCAAAGTTAAGAGACAGTAAAAAAATATTGAAGTACTGCAGTAGCTGTTAACTAAACAGATTCATGGAAACAGTTTTAGGTTGGGTTTTCAATTTATAACTCAACTCTAACCTCTTCCATGAGCAGGGAAACATAATGTGCTAAATTGGCTACTTCTATCAGGACAAGAATACTTTTGCATATTTACCTAATTTAATTTTTGGATTTGTTGACCTTCAAAAGAACCGATGAACTGATGATTAATATTAGTAACTTAAATATTACGTTTTTTGCAGCTCTAGGTGTATTTAAGTAATTGGAAAAGCTTTATATAGTCTGTTGTGTTAGTAGCGTAACAACTAGAACCCTTGCTAATGACCCTTTGAAACCAGTTTTCTGTCTTGTCAGTGTGAAATTCCGAAACTTAGGAAGCACCGAATTTTTGTGGTTTTGACGGAAATTATACAAAAACTATTTCTAATTTATTATGGAAACAATATCAATTTTCACAGATGGTAACTGTAACATTTCTTCTATAACAGGAGGAGAAAATGGTGTTCGTGTTAGAAAGAGATTAGAAACACGGAAGGCATTGAGAAAGCAACTGAAAGTAAGTTTTTTTCAAGTTATTGAGTTTGCAACATTTCCAAAATTATATAAATAAGATTTAAGAAAACGACATATTTTGTTTACTTAATAATAGGTTGCGGCCTTAACAATTTTACTTTAGTCATTGTCAAAATTTAAATGCTTGGTCACTGGCTTTTAATATTTAAGTGGCTACAGGATAACAAAGTAAAATGGATCTATTAGAAGTTACAACAAAATGTACCAAAGAACTGACGCGGAATAGGATAGTGATAGTCAAGTAGAGAGGAAGCCATAGATCCAAGTATTCGTGGCCTAAGGTAGAAAGAGGGGTTCAAGAGGAAAAAGCCAATGGCTATTTTTCGACATATTCTTCCCTTATTTCAACACATTTTTCAGATATTTTAACAAGTGCTTTAATACTATTAAAATAGTAGTTTGAAGATTTGTCTTAAAAATGCTGCCTAACCGCCTCATGGATTTCTTCGTCGGAGTTAAATTTTCTTCCCCGCAAATCTGATTTTAGTTTGGCAAATAAAAAATAATCACTTGCGGACAAGTCTGGACTGTAAGGTGGATGATTCAACTCCTCGAAGCCGCATTCCTTAATAGCAGCCTTTGAACTAGCACCGCTGTGTACAGTTTTCCTCTCCTTTTCTCGACAATGGCTTTACGTAACTTTCGTAGAAGTTCAGCATAATATGTGCCATTTACAACGGTCTTAGATTCCTTGAATCCCAGTAGCAGAATACCTTTAGTATCTCAGAAAACTGTTGTCATTACCTTTCTGGTGCTTTGTATGAACTTTGTTGCGATGCCACTACATTGAATCCATTTTGGATAAAGGGTCATGGTAAAGAACCATAATTTCATTCCCTGTCATAATCCTATGGAAAACGTTGTCTGCTTCGTCTTTACACAACTCCAAAAATTGCTGCCAGCACTTATCTCGCCGTACTTTCTGCCCTAGGAAAGAATTTAGACACTTGTAGAATCCGGAAGACACTTGTTTTCAAAATATGTTTGTTCTGAGATTTCCGTGGCCTTGAACAGCCGGTCCGTCAGAACAAATTTCTCGACAAAATCCACGTTATCCTGCGCGTAACTACCGTTGTTGGCCTTCCACAGCGTGGGTCATTGTCTTTGTCTTTTAAAGAGACTAGGGCACAGCAAAAGTCCCGTTACACAGAAACAGTTAGAGACGCCACCTTGGCCCGCCTTAGAATTAACTGTTTTGCAGGCCCAATTGAGAGAACTTATTCCCACGAGACACACAAAAAAGCCGAAATAAGAACACCGTTTGATTAGAATCGATATTAATAAATTTTAATTATGTAATTGCAATTCGCGCACGAACTGTACAAATTAAAAACGTGGAGCCGCAGGTAGGATATACGTCCTACCTGAGCGAAGAAAGCCACACGACTGCTGGGTGGTGTTGGGATTTGGCGAAAGAGAAAAAGTAGCAGATATTTTAAAAAAAGGTAGTAGATTTATAAAAAAGGTAGTAAAAAAATATTGTCTATTTCTTTTAATAAAAATAACAAAAATACATTTAGCCATTAGCTTTTTCCTCAAAAATGGCAAATGCAAACGGCTCAATTTGCACCTTAAATTTCAAAGCGCATTTTTTTCATAGGTGTGCCCTGTAGGCCTAAACCTCCCATGCAAGCAAGCAGTAAAAAGACACCTGCACAATATTTTGCCATGCAGAATAATGAAAAAAGTTCCAATAAATCAAACAAATACCGAACTTAACACCAAAGTTACCCAGGAACGCAACCCCAAAGTAATGAACACAACCCCGAACTGATGCGGATCAGTGTTGCCATTATAAAATTTCAAGAAAAGCTCAATGAAACTCCATATAAATAAAGTGGCTGAAATACGGAACCGGAAGCTTTCTTTGTATAATTAATATATAGATAAGTACGTATAATTCTCCCTGGCATTGACTTTACACTTTTGTAATTTGGTCGTGATCCAATCGGATCGCGAAACATTTAACGAGCAGCCGTAAATCATATTGGCTGTCTAGTGGGCACTTCTACAGAAACCATGGTTTTTCGGGGACCCCTTTCTTATGCGAATTAATACAATTACACATCCACTCGTTTATTCGTTGAGTTGGTTGAGTTTGATCCAATGAGTTGTCTAATTTGAAGCGATCGTGACCGAACCGTTAGGGAAAAACTTAAATGAATAATACTCATTATACTACCAATATATGTAGTTTGACTAGTTTTACATTAGCATACTCAGTTGACAGCCTATGTAACCGACCCAGTTTGAATTTTGGTAAAAGAATTTTTGGGAGGTCTAAGTAAAGTGAAATTTGTTTTGATGAATTGAAAACTCAGGTAGAAAAGAGTACCTATATCCAATTAAAATATTTCAGGAAACTCAAAAACGATCTGTAGAAATTGAAAACCTTTTGGCTTTAAAAGATGAAGAAATTGGGGAGCTGAAAAAGAATGTAGCATCCCTAAATGATATAATTAATTCCGCCCAAGTTGAAGATGTGGGGAGGGGCTCTACAATCGCCACATCAAAAATAAGCGAACTGAGCAGGAAAAATCGTCAACTTACCGCAGAACTAGAAGTGTATAAGTCGAAATATGAAAAGGAACGCGCCAAACTAGTAAAAGTAGAAAATGAATTAAACAGGAAAGAAAAAGAAGTAGTGAAGAAAGAATCAAAGGAATCTGCTAGAAAGGTATGCGTCAAAATTTGTATTTGCATGCGAAAAACTTTTCTCGTTTAGGGCAGTTGCTGTAATGCAGCCAGCAACTTGGAAGCACTACAGGAACAGTTACAGTCTACACGACAGAAACTTTTTGAATCTTTAAATCAAAATGCAGAACTGAAAAGTAGCCTCAAGTTAGCACAAAAATGCATACAACAGGAAATTGGAGATAATGTCAATCTAAACGTCTTGGCCCAATCCAGTACTAATTGGCGCGGAAGGGCTCAACAGATATTAACGCTTCAACGCAAGGTGGCTGAGTTAAAGGAAAAACTGGAGACCACTGCACCTGATGAAGCCTATAAACGACAACTACGAAAGATGGAAGCCAATAAAAAGATTGAAGCCGAGGGACTAATGGCAAAAATTAGTGAATTGAGTGCAACAGTCGAAGAGCAGAGAAACAAAATTTCTGGCTTGAAGGCGCGAAATAAAAATCTCGTAGACGAAACCATGAACTATAAGCTGAAAACGTTGAGTTTAATGGAACGATCGGGTGAAAATGACAACTCAATAGCTAATCTCCACGAAAAGATGAACATTCAGAAGTATCAGTACGAAAATAAACTCAGAGATTTGAACTGTACAATAGAAAACCTCAATAAAACGGTACAAAATGAAGAAATTAACCACGGCGTGACTAAAACGAAACTAGAGAATGCTGAACGAATAATTCAAAACAAACAATTGATGATTAATGAACTGAATGAGACCATAAAGAGATTAGAAACGGATATACGCACGACATGTGGTGATTTCCTGTTTTCTTGCCGGGATCTAAAGAAGGTAGCAGCTACCTTTCCTATTCAACCAAAAGTACATGTGTGCCTTATTATAGGAAGAGTTTGTGGCTATTCTGGACGCCTTAGAGTCTGAAAAGGAAGGCTTAATGCAACAAAATAGAAACCTTAACGAAAGATTGGAAGCTGAGCGAGCAAAAACCATCAGCCTCTCCGAGCAATCTTCGAAGCAAAGAATAAAGATAGCTAGACTAGAAGGAAAAATTAGTAATGATACGGATATTTTGTTTACGGAATGTGTTTGCTACTGAATTATAAAAATTTTAGGAGATATACACCGAGAACAAGAATTGCAGCAAGAGAAGAGGAAAAGGAGTCAAAGAATTGCAGACTATTCCAGCAACCTTTCTAGCCGGTTGTCCACTTTAGTGATAGAAAATTCCAACTCTTACACAGATCTCTCTCAAAGAGCTGAGCATGATGCAACCAATGAAAAGCTTCAGTGTGAAGAACTGAAAAACAGGTAAGCTCTGTGATTCTATTACTGCTGTAAATGAAGAAGAGCGTTGATTCTTAGATGTATCATTTGGTTGTGAGTTTTGTAGAATCCAATTCTTGCCATCCTTCCAGTGGGTTTTTTTAATACAGTGGTATAGGTAGATAATCATCGTTCGAGGGGTATCGAAGTAAACCGCCGCGTTCAGAGTTCAGACTCTTTTTCGTCTCTCCACTAAGAGTCGTTCCTAGCTGGTGTGTATCGGAATATTCCTAAGCAATTCCCTAACCTCGACATTTCATGTCATTTCGAGCATTTCTTTATAGGTTATGTATCCCATGCTATTCTTCAGACATCCTCTAACTGTCGTCCTCTTGCTTGTCAAGGCTCTGCACTCTCAATATCCTCCAGACATAGTCTTCATGTATCATCTAGGATCCCCATACTTTTGAGGTGGTGATATTCAAAGCTTCTGTGCCCAGTAGTAGGAGGAATTATGCTCCTCGCTCCATGCTTGAACTTTCTTTTATTATCCAGTTCTCGATGAGGCCATCTTTAATGGCGAAATGTGATTCTGAGTTTTCTTTCGTGATCGTCTTTATAACGCGTTCCTCTATGATTTTGTTTCAGCTTAACTCCAAGTTAAGTCCAATATAACTCCCAGGTATATTTTTAAGTTTAAGGGCCGCACTACCAGGATATCTAGGTCGTCAGTACAAACTACCGTCTTCGTTCATTTCCAGAGACCAAAATAAAGTTACAACCAACAGCCACAGCTTAGGTGAAAGCACTTCTCCTTGCGGGGTGCCTCTGACCTGCACATCCATCTCGTTGCACTGCCTTTGCCTAACTTTGCTTTTATTATCCGGATTTTTAGCATCGTGTCAATCCAGTTACATACATAAAAGCGGTTCAACACGTAGAGACCTCAGAGCTCCACGGATGGAATATGTTGAAATATTGTTAAAAGCCCCCTCGATGTAAAGAAAAACATTTAAGGGTTGTTTTTTTTGTCCTTAAGAGCTTTTCCTATGATTCCTACTACATCGTATCTGCCCTTGATGTAGGCATGCTGCGTTTTAGAAATATTTTCCCTGTAATCCTTTTATCAAGTGATTCGGAACTTTCCGCACTCATGGAATTACGAACGCACCCGAGGGAACGCGTGAAGTGGATTAGGAAACGGGAGGAAAAAAAACGACGCGAGAAGACATTGGAAGAGGTTGATTGTCTTACGAAATAAATGTTGTTAACCAGAAGCTCGTATATATTGTGGTACTGTATGGACTGTATGTCGCCAACAGATTTCTTGTTGAAAGGACCTGGAAATCTCTCGAGGGTCATTTAAATATCATAACTTATCCTCTAATAAATTTCTAATAATATTTCCAATTTCATTTCTACTTATTTTTTTATGTATTCATTAATTCACCAATCCCATTATCAAATATTCTATTTTGCTGAGGCCGCACTACAATTTTATTCCTTTCCGCTTATTTAAAACTAATATTTACGTACTGAGCAATGAATATGGTGAAGTAATATTTTATGCGTACCTTTAAATAATGTTAAATAATTGTGAGTTTTTCTTCTAACCCAGAAGGCTCACTTTTCGGCGGGATTGCAGCTACCGTATCGTCTCTTTGTAATAATATTTATTCTTTGATCTTATGCGCGTGCATAATCGTGCCTTACCTGCTTTTTTACCCACGTATTCATTCGATGGCAGAAACACATTTAGAATTTTTTTATTTACTTTTCGTTTCTGTCTCGTTGTTGAGCCGTGTGACATCGAAAATAATTTTATAAAATATTTTATGTTGCATTTAATGGAAAATATATCAAAACAGAAACAAAGAAAAAACACATTTATTTAATATTTTGTTTTCAGCTTGGAATTAGCTAACGAGAAGATTGCGTTCCTGGAGGAGAAAGTACATCATCTCACAATTGAGAAGGAACATGATATTAACACATTCAGTGAGATCATATCTAATTCCAAAAACATCCTGTTAAATACGATACAACAAAATAAGACCTCTATAGACTGTCCCACTGGGCGAAGTTACGGTGACATGGGATTTCAGAAAGAAGGAAGTATTGGCGTTGCAAACCCTTCATTGGATTTGTCTTTTGAATGTTCCGAAAAACAATTTTAATTGCCTTGTAATAATAACATTATTATATTTTCTAGAAGGATCATCTATCTGTGTGGAAATAAAAATTAGTGTATTATTGTGTATCAGACGAGCTTTAAACTAGGCGTCACCAAACGGGCCACGCGAACTTTTTTGAGGTCTCCACTACAAAAAAAAATACATTACTGCAGGACTTGATGGAAAGGGAACTTGTGGCTTGTTTTGTGGTGAAATGTACAAAATATCTTATGCTTGTACGCGGTCCTAGTTTGAGGATCCCTCCTTTAAACGATTGATATTTGGAAAATTTATCTCCTTGGCGTTTAATACCCTAAAAGGAATGTTCAGTGTCTTGTCGTATACCATGATCAACCCTGATGACAAGCTGGTGGATGCCCGAAAGATTTCTCTCTCGCGAGAAGGTCCCCCACCATCTTCGCCTTAATAAGAACTAGTAACAAGATCCCTACAGAGACTGCCTTCAGGAATCTCAGATCGAACCCAGTTTACCATGTTGAAGAGAGAGGGACGGTAGCATACTGGTGAGCGCGGGTAGAACTGCGGTTTGGTCCGATGGTGTTAGTCCAGGAAAATCTGTCCATTATTCGCAGTCTATAACCAAAAACTTCATGCCAAAACAGGATGGAAGAAAGGGAAGGAACAAGGAAGTAAAAACAGGGTAAAAACGGCAACAGCTACAACACCTGCCGGTGGCAACTTCTCTGAACTTAGATGGAAATGGGCTTTGTGAGCTACTCATCTTCACCTATGATTACGTCTGCCCCACAGTCCTTTGAATTCTCGAAAAGATTAGAGGACTATTTTCTCTATTTTTTCCTAGAAAAATATTTTGTTTTTTTTTTTTTTTTATTAAAACCTATAGAAACTATATAGAAGGAAACCTTCATTTAAGCGAAACAATAGACGATGCTCATAAAAAGCAATATTATTACTGATTTAATTCTCCAGGGAAATCATATTTGCTGCCAATTGAGTATAGTGTAACGTAATAGCCAATGGGGTCTTTTCTGAGATCCGCTTCACATGAAAAGAAATTTTCACATAACTTTCGTTTCATGTGAATGTGCCTATTCTGAGATTCACATGAATCGAACAAAAATATTTTACTTGGAACAGGTGAAATTGAAACTGTTACAGTA
>QYTT01090606.1:10894-21096 GCA_006980735.1 Dasypogon diadema
AAAAAAAATACATTACTGCAGGACTTGATGGAAAGGGAACTTGTGGCTTGTTTTGTGGTGAAATGTACAAAATATTTTATGCTTGTACGCGGTCCTAGTTTGAGGATCCCTCCTTTAAACGATTGATATTTGGAAAATTTATCTCCTTGGCGTTTAATACCCTAAGAAGAAAGGGAAGGAACAAGGAAGTAAAAACAGGGTAAAAACGGCAACAGCTACAACACCTGCCGGTGCCAGCTTCTCTGAACTTAGATGGAAATGGGCTTTGTGAGCTACTCATCTTCACCTATGATTACGTCTGCCCCACAGTCCTTTGAATTCTCGATAAGATTAGAGGACTATTTTCTCTATTTTGTCCTAGAAAAATATTTTGTTTTTTTTTTTTTATTAAAACCTGTAGAAACTATATAGAAGGAAACCTTCATTTAAGCGAAACAATAGACGGTGCTCAAAAAAAGCAATATTATTACTGATTTAATTCTCCAGGGAAATCATATTTGCTGCCAATTGAGTATAGTGTAACGTAATAGCCAATGGGGTCTATTCTGAGATCCGCTTCACATGAAAAGAAATTTTCACATAACTTTCGTTTCATGTGAATGTGCCTATTCTGAGATTCACATGAATCGAACAAAAATATTTTACTTGGAACAGGTGAAATTGAAACTGTTACAGTACAAACTTCATCGACTCTAATATTCTAAACAAGGGAGAATGTTGCTTTTAAGCGGTGTATTAATAGTTCAAACGAGTTTTAATAGTTTTCAAAGATTATTAATTTTTTAATATGACGAGCACTGAGCTGTGGTTTACCTCAAGTGATGATAGCGATGGTGACACGGAAATGTTATCGTTTCCAAGTCGAAAAATAAGGGAGAAATCAAATCCCTTAAAAATGGACAGTGAACATTGAGTTGCATATTAACCCACTAGATACTTTCAAATTAATAAAGTTAATGCTACAATTAAATACAATTTATATTTTAATAATTATATTCTTTGTTTTTAAAAATAAAGTAAATGCCAGGAGAACGCTCCCTTAGCAGCGTTAGCGTTATTTAATTTTGTAGGGTAATTCAAAATTAACTTTAACTTTGTAGGGTAATTCAAAATTAACTTTAAACATTTTGTATACAGATTTCGGGCATATTTTAGAATTTCTAAGCAATTCTTTCATTCCTCTCGCTACATTTTCATGTTTCTCCATGAAATCTACAAGAGCATCAAACTGTTTCCTGTTAGTCAGTTTCCTACAATCAAAGTAAACTTGCAAATATACTCAAAAACTCAAATTAACGCTCAGTCAAATTTACTTTAAATATAAAATAACTAGAATAATTTCGACCATCGAATAATTGAATAATGAATAATTTCAACCATCGAATAATATATAGTAAATAGAATAATGAATAATTTTTTCCCTTCTTTAAAGGAGTGATATCAATAAAACATAAATTTTCATAAATTCAGTTTTATTTTACGGAAAAAATAGAACTAAAAAATCACATTAATAGTTACATAACATAAATAAAAAATAAAAATCACTTTACGTGTTTAGTTTATGTTAAGTTCCCATTTAAAAACAAGATTTGTTTTACTATGCAGCCTGACAGCAAGTTCCTCCTGGCCGTTACAACTTCACCTGCTTTAGAAAACAGTCGCCGATGGAACAGATGTCGCCGATATACAACAATATTTGAGATGAAGTTGGTATAAAGTAGGAAGCAGTTTTTTATTGTTCTCCCAAAAATATACAGGATTATCCTGCCTGGGCAAATAATCCATACCCAAAAAGCTTTTCACTTCTGAGTGTGCTGTTCTTAGATTTCTTTATAGATATAAACACTTTATTTGGAGAAAAGTAGTTTTTTCTCTAGTGGCTTACGATTTTTGCTTCAGCACGGAAATCTGGGGTAAAATATAAAAGAATTTTGCAAATTAGCAAAATTTTTGTACATTGGAAATTATTCGAACATTTTTTCCAATTATTCGAATACATCGAATAACGTGAAATTGTGTTATTGAATAACTAATTTTTTGGTGGTTATCCGAATTATTCGATGTAGTTATTCATTTTTGCCCAACACTAAAAATAACGTTACTTACTTTTTCCCTCCCATTTCGTCCGACACTGCCGTACCCGAAACTTATAATGATTGCCTTCACTTGGAAAAATCAAGTGACAGAATTATTCACCGCACACCGAAAGCATTCACCTGAGACCTTCGAGCATACAACGGAAAAGGAGCGGAAACAACGAGGCAAAAGTGAAGCCAATTTGCTTACTAACACGTAGAAATCTCGGTCCACTTTACAGTGTAAAAATTGACAGTTTGGGTTAACCCAGGAGATTTTGTATGGAAATTTTCTGGGCCCAAGATGTCAAACACGCACACATTCAGAAAATTTTTGGCTTCACCTAAGTTACATGGGATTTCTTATGGAGTTCCGCTCCTTCTCTGTTCTCTCCTCGAAGCCTGAGACCCTTGCGAGAATAAGTTTCACATGAGAAACGAAACAATTGGAACATTCACCCTAGACGAATGTCAGAATAGCACTTTCGAAATGTGAACCATTTTTCACGTGAAGCGGATCTCAGAATAGACCCCATCTTCTCTTAATCGAAAAATAAAATTGATAACTCAGCTCGAATTAACGGAAAATCTCAAACGAATGTTCAAGCCCAGCCGAGGCGGACTGGTTCCCGGGAGTTTTGTAAACGGGTATTAAACTATTAATACTAATTAAATGTTAAAAATATGAGCCAAGTAACGCATTATTGTCAATTAAATATCGCGAGATATAACATCAACTTTGCAAGAATTCTTCTGGGCGTGTACGAAATCGGCTAATTACTTGCTAAACTTCCACTTTTTATTGGAAGTTTTCCAATGTCTTTAATGCTGTGCGAAACCAAACTGAATTTACTTGCTAAATTTTGACATTTAACCAAAAAGAAAATTGTTGTTCTCACATTTATCACTGAAGAATTTCGAATATTGTCCAATTTTCTAAATAAACTGAAATCAATGACGAAATAATTGGGACAACTATTTTTTGCAATGAATACGTGAAAGTGAAGCATTTTGGAAGAGGAAAGGGGGTGAGTCGACTACGAAAGTCGAAACGAAATATATTTCATGTCACGGAATTCATTCGGCGGCCACACGTCCCTGAATCAAACAAATACGTAAAAGTTGTAGAATGTAAATCCGAAATGTACTAGAATAGAATGTAGTCCATTTTGTATGTGAAGAACTGTCATTGGCATGGGACAAAATGTCAAAAAGTTACACGTCAAATGGTTGTCGCAATGGATAGCATCATGCTGGTAAATTTTGGTTAATTGCAGTAGGAAAAAGACACATATTGATTACAACTTACTTTTAGGAACCTACACTAAACATTGTTAAAGGGATGTGCATAATGGATAACGATGGAAACCGACTTCTGGCGAAGTACTATGACAAAAACGTATTGCCCACCGTAAAGGAACAGAAGGCGTTTGAAAAGAATCTTTTTAACAAGACGCACAGATCAAATACTGAAATTATAATGCTAGATGGCTTAACATGTGTCTACAAAAGCAATGTTGATCTGTTCTTTTATGTTATGGGTAGTACCCATGAGAACGAACTCATCCTGCTCTCGGTACTAAATTGCCTCTACGATTCCATTAGCATGATTTTAAAGAAAAACGTAGAAAAGAAGACGGTAATGGATAATTTAGAAATAATAATGCTCGCCTTTGACGAAATTTGTGACGGAGGGTTAGTACCATTCTATTAAAAGGCTGGTTTTATACTAGTTTTCATTGTCACTTCTCTGCAGGATCATATTGGATGCTGATCCGTCGTCAGTTGTTAAGCGTGTGGATTTGCGGAACGATGACATTCCTATTGGCGAGCAAACTGTAGCACAGGTAACCAGCGCTATCCATGAGCTATTCTGGTAGCAGCTAGCAATAAAATAGGATCTCGCAGTATTCTCATTCTCATTTATAGTCTTATTGCAAAGAACAAATAGTAGAAAATATACATTTTTCGTGATTTTAAAGCATTTTTAAATGAGCAAGCATTTGATGTTGAAATATTTTCCGATTTAATACTCAACTATTAATCTTTTTTTTAATCTAGGTGCTGCAGTCGGCCCGTGAACAACTTAAGTGGTCAATATTGAAATAAATTCGGCATTAGATTTTATTCCTCTGTTGTATTTAGACATAAGACTTTGAAATATACAAATTTATAATATATAATCAAATGCTGACGTTTCCTTTTGATGAACATTTTTAAAAGATTTAAAATATTTTAACTTCATTTTGTTCATAATTTTTTGGAGCACTCAAAATCGTTAAATAGTTGCCGTTAACAAATGGCACAAGCAAGAAAAGTCTCCTGAAGCCGTCAGTGGCGAATAGTAGAGTAGAGAAAAAAGAAAATATAAATAATATTCTTATTCTTATGAACATAATCAATTTATATAAAATATCTTGTCTTCGTCAAGACTTAAATTTACAAAATGTTAACTTATTCCTTTCATTTATCTCACCAGTGGATAATCTCCAGTATCAAATCTTACATGAGCCTGGCTTCCGCCGTTTCAATTTTTCACACATCCAATGCTCTTTCAAGAGATCTATATATGTCAGATACTCGGTAACAGTCTAGATACAGTGGTATAAAGTCATCAATAATTACAGCAAGTGGATAGTGATATATCATTTCTGGAATCAACTTGCTGACACCTTTTTTTTATCTCAAAATTGTAAGTTAACAGTCATTATATGTTTTATTTTTGCTAACTTAACGGATTAAACGCAGGGTTGGGAAAAAACATCTTTAAAATAAAACGAACAAAACAAACAGTTTTTTTTTCTTAAAGATCTGTTCTGTTTTGTTTCAAAAATGTTTGAATTGTGCATCCGCCCAATTTGGTGAATTTCACAGAGACAGAGATGAAGTAAGCGAACCTTTTGCAGAATTGGGCATTAGCACCAATTTTACATTGCGATTAGAAAAAGTAATCATCATGAAAGTCAAATTTCATTGGCATTGTAAAAATAAGTACGAATAAAGGATAAATATATTGGAGGATTATTAAACTGTGACGATTTTCTGCCATGGCATTTCATTGCCTTTTACCTTTGCGTAGTTCCAAACATGAACAATAATCCCAACAAAATTTAATAACTAGCCTTATATTGGATAAGATGATTAATATTTTACCAGCGTTATTAATATTATTTCCTGAAATTCCAACTTAACCGGTGATTTTTTCAATGGTAATCAAATTTAATTAAACTTAATCTAATTTAAATTTTACTTTCATTTGCATTGAGTTTTTCAATGGTAAATTAAATGTGGATTTTATTGGCACCGGGGCACCATACAGCCCCGATGGAGCCCACCAGACTTTTTTCTGTTGCCGAAGCTCAAGAGAAGCCTGAAAAGTTAGTTACTGCGTTTATAGGCACTTTAAAATCCCGGAGTGAAACTTCCATCCGTGAAAGTGAAAGTAGGATTGCAACTTCACTCCCGGAGTCAAAGCATCGTAAAAAATGCAAATGGATTAAGACTTTTGAGAAGATTCCGACTGAGGAGAATTTTAAAAAAAGCAGAAGATAAATCTGATAAATAAACAAACAAAATGCTTCTTAGAATTAAAGACAGTGCATATATATTATGTTATACGTTGCAAGGAGGAAGAATTATGTCAAATGAATTGTCAGGTAAATCCAAATTTTTAATCTGGATTTTAGCTCGGAGAGTTTTCTTTGCCTATATACGCAACAAGACTTTCACTCCGGGAGTTTCATTGCGCAAGTAAATCTTGTTTAATATACACTAAAATCGCTAAATCAACTTTAATTCAACTTTTCACAACTATAACTAACAATAACTATGAAAATTTTCTAAAACCGTACCGACCCTCAAGATCAAGTGAACCGACTTTTTTGTCGTTAAACTTCAAGAGAAAGTTTCTTAATGGGCCCTATTGTGATTGTCGATTACTGACTGTCGATTGAAATCAACTGTTCAATATATTTAAGCCTGTGGCAAAAAATTTCAGAAAAACCTGGAAAATCTAATCATTTTATGATTATCAATTGCAATAAATAACAAAAGGGTTTTCACCTTCGTACGTCCTTTCGTACGTCCAAATGAAAACACGAATCTACTGGACCGATTAAGTTGAAATTTGGTACACATGTGAACTTCTGTGAACCAAACACGGACGTGTAATGTAAATAAATGAATTTTGAATATGGGGGTCACTTTTGGGGGCCTAATTAGAAAATTAAAAAAAAAAGTTTTCCAAACTGTACCGTCTATTAAAACTATTAAAATAAATAGTTTTAAAGTTATTCAAGAAAATAGATTAAATTTGACCATTCCCCCCCTTATCTACGAAACTACTGAGTCTAAAATTTTGAAAAAAAAATACTGAAAATAGTTCTTTACTTATAGATTACAGGAAAACCTATAAGAAGTCTGTGGTCTTAAAATAAGATGGTAAATTTCAGAGTGATCCCAACCTCCGAAGCGACAGTTTGTGTCCGCGCGATCCGGCCTCCCTGCTCCGTCGTCGTTGCCCTCGCCGTCCCCCGTCCGTCGTTTTTGTTAGCCTCGGCGTCCCGTCGTCGTTGTTTTTTATTCCCGTGTGATTCTAATATAGTGAAATTGGATTCCTTGATTGCGCGTTTTTGTCTGTTCGGGGTTTTTTGGTCCACATGGTGTTTTTGTTTGGGGAAGTTTGATAATCGTGTCATGGTCTACATGTTTGGGGAGAGATTACAGGTCCGGCTGTATCCGTTATCGTTCTGAAGTTGAAGATATCTATTTCTTCATGGAATGGAGAATTGTTGAATGCCAGGTCACCGTAACCGGTTTCGAAAGATGCATATGGGGAAATTCAGACAGAACTGCTAAAGACCGCTGAAAACTCAGCGGCAAGGACAAATCTCATAATCGGAGATAAAAGGTAGAAGAATAAATGTAAGCGATGATCATGTCAAATACATGAATCTATGAAGCCAAAAGACAACGGTTTTCTATAAATAAGCCGGAATAACGGTTCGCAAAGAACCTTAAATGACAAGAACAATGGCGTTTGCTAGAATAATCTGGACCAACGGAACAGCGGATAACTGTTTCAAATGAATTCTTACGAGGCCTAGCACGTGGCGGAGTACAATTTCAAATTGAAATACGTGACAAAAAATAATAAGAGGTTTTGCTTTTAATATCTGACAATGTATAATGTTCCCGAGAAATATGAAATGAAAAGAAAGTGGTGTTTGTTAGAAAACTTTTGACGAGGTCAGCACGTGGCGAAAAAAAACCAGAACTTGTAGATTTTTCAAGCGAAAAAAGTGGAAAACAAATTAAACCGCAAACATATCGTTTGAATAATTAGGTGAAGTATAAATTTTGCAAATAGTCTGCCCGAATGTTGGTGATACCCCGCGAGAACAGTAAATGTGGTGAAAGTGAACTTGCTGGTCGTACATAACCTATAACCCGAAGCTGCAGAATATTTTGGAGAACTTCTCAAGTGAAACTGCTGTGTTTATACGCGAATTTATATTGGATATAATCAGCATAGATGCGAAAATATGGATATTGTTATATAACCCCTGGCGTTTAGTGGAAACACTTAGCCATTAACCCGGGTGTGGCTGTCTAGAGTCCCTTATGCGGGAAATTCGGAGCCACCCTAGACTAAAAAAAAGATGGTAAATTTCTCAATATTGTGCGTACAAACTTACATTTGCAGTTGAAATGTATGGGAGAACATGTTTTTCAACTACAATTTTAAGTTTGTTCTTGGGATAAATTATTGGTATTACTCGTTCGACTTAACTAGGCCAGGCATCCGCCACTCCTCGTACCTACCGCACTAAGTACCAGCTCAACGCTCCGTCAAGTGGCAAATCGGTCAAGGACGCCGCACGCCTAGCGAGCTCACGTATTTGGGTCAGATTTAAAAAAACAAGGTAGAAAACATATTCATCATACGGAATCCTCTCCACGCGAGTTCCACTTGCACTTGTCCGCTTTTTTTTCAATAGATAATCACAATAGGGCCCTATCTATTTTTTAGACATCATTTTAGTGAATTGCATAGACCTATGCATATTTAATTAAAACTAATGGTTCTGTAAATTATATTTTATTTAAAAAAGGTGTTGGTTGTTGATTGAATGCAGGCGTACCAAAACTTTTTTGATAAACTTTGCTTATGAAAAACAATGATATTTTGAAGCATCATCCAATGTATGAATATAACCCGCTGCGTCGCTATACTGTATTTAAATAAATATTACCTAACTAAACCACTAATCAGCTATCGATTCCGATTTGAAGAAAAGTAATAATACAATTAATTTCGTTAACAGTAGGTGTGCATACGCCTGCACACCGAAGAGGGAATATTTTTACTCTTTTCGGGAATGATATATTGTGGTTGAAAATATAAAAGCTTCTATGTGAGAAGACTGCAAAGACCACGCAGCTATTCTGCTAAGCTCTCATATTATAATACAATAACAGTAATAAAAGGTTTTCCAGCTCTTCCCTTCACTTTCCGTCGCCATATTTCTCTGTGCGTCTTACCTACGCAATTATCATTAACAAGGCTCAAGGGCAAACGTTTCCCTTCCTGAGCCGTGCTTTTCATTACGTCAATTACCCATGGCTGTATCGCGAGCAGTCTCTGCCCATGCGCTTCGTATTCAAATCTTACCCAAATCGAAAAGAAATGTTTTCCCTGAAGGAGTCAACATAGTTTTCCGCGAAGCTTTCTCATAAATATCACTTCCGTTTTTCTAATCTATATCATACTTTTATCTTCTCCCCTAACAAGACAAGATTAGGCCTATGCCTGAAGAAAAAACAAAAATGTCCTTCACTGAATCCAAGTAAGTAAGTGATTCTTCGTTACATAGAAAATTGTGTTTCCTTTTAAATCAGTACTTGAATATTTCTGTAAAATAAAGTACTCAGGAAATAGACACAAAAATACAAACTAAGGTACTTGAGAGACATGAAGATATTAAAGTACGGCTATCTTGAAAACTCCGTAGAATCGAACATAGATTCATATAGAGATTTTTACTGCAAATATGTCCCGGAATCGTCTGTTCAAGATAGGCTAAAGGTTCAAACACAATGCAAACGACACGACAATGTCGGCGTAAAAAAACGCCGACAAAATGCCAGTTAAAACACAATGATGGCAACAACGAGCGCGACATAAACTGTCATTAGCACAGCTCTGTCATTATATTTTTATCAAGAGTTGGTCGTGAGAATGGCCAGAATATCTAAAAATAATTTTAAAAAGTTATAAAAGTGGCTTGTGCGGCGTTTTTGGCTTATTAGGAGTATAACAAACATAATCGATATAGATTACATTTTCATCTGAGCGTAACCCAAAGTCTTATTTTACTGAATTCGCCCTTAACGCGCGACAAATTTCAAATTTCATTTAAATTCAAAGTCGACGACAAACGTTGTCGTCCGCATTGTGTTTTACTTCATATATTGACGTGTTATTTAAATCAAATGACAGCGATTTTTTACGCCGACATTGTTGTGTCGCTCGCATTGTGTTTTAGCCTTAATGCTTCCTGACATAATTATATGTATTTAGGTCAGCTGCTGCTGCGTTTCTTCCTTTCTCATTTTTATAACATTTTTAATAAAATGATTATATGCATAAAAATATTTATTATTTATTAAATTGACAATGTTCGCGGACTCAACTCCATTTCCGCAACTGTTGCAATCTTCAGATGCACTAGTGGAAAACCGCAATTGCAATCGCAACCGCACTAGTATGAAGTCACCTTAAAGGGGTAGATTACTAAAAATGGACGCGGACTTGATAATACTATGCTTATTCGGTCAGCCTGGTATCAGATCGAAACACTCGTTAATATTTTGAAAAACTGCAATTCTGTCAACCATTCTCAGCTTCAAAAACTGCTTCCTTGATTTTCAGTAGAACTTCACAAAAGAAAACTTATTTTCTGAGTTTTAAAACATTCAACTCGGTTAAGATAAATATCAATTAAAAAACATAAAATATCAATTGACAATGGATTTGCATTTTATACTGGCCACTTATAAATACTAGAATTATTGTTGATAGTAAAAGAAATAAATAATTTTAAAGACCACAAATAAATCTCATCG
>QYTT01090607.1:9195-25898 GCA_006980735.1 Dasypogon diadema
TTATTGAAAAATAATGTTTCTACCAGTTGGATTCCCAAGGAACCGAAGAAGTGACTAGAGAGGAAGTAATCAAATATTTCTTTGTTTACTCTGTAATTGACGAAATATAGGATTGAAAGGTAAATGAAGAAAGAATAGATCAATAGAAAGACTAGATGAAGTGAAATTTAAGTTTATATCTATAATGCATAAATCTTACTAGAACGAAAGCTCAATTCAGGGTGAGCGAGAAGCGAATATTTTATATGCAAATACCTAATACTTATGACAAAATATTAGGAGTAATAACTTCTGGTTATACTGTGACTTCACACTTTTTTCAATTTTCCTCCCTTCAGTTCTTATTAACTTTTTTGTTTACAAAAACAAATTTACAAATCACCCACAATTAATTTTGATTATTTTTTATTTGGTAATAGAAATGTTCGTGCATTCCTTTTTCGACAAGGAATTCTTGGCTTACCGAAGTAATGAATTTCTTAATTTCCTGCCGGGGTACTGAAGGACTATACGCCTTGTTATACATTACAACGTATTGCGAGAAGTAATATATGAGCCGTTCGAGTTTAGCGTGACATCCAAAGTTTGTCGTCCTCGAAAAATAAATAATTGTGATGATTATTGAATTTTATACATTCTTCCTTGTGTTCAGTCAGAATGAGGTCAATTCGAGCAATTGTTGAAGATTAAAAATCGCGCATTTTCGCAAATACAAAAAGCAATTTCGAAATACAATAATGTTTATCTTTTTTAGTCATTAAGTGGCGTAATAATTATCATTTATAATATATATATAATATAATAAAATAGTTACTTCTTTATGCCAATGTATCTAGAAAAGGGTGATAGCTAGGTACCAATTTTGTATAGAGGACTTATAAGAAACATAATAAAAATTCATTTATATAAAAACACAAAAAACAATAAGGGAAGTTTTGGAGAAAAATGCAATTTTTTCTAAAATTTATTGAAAATAAATTTTCCATTTTTGGAAGGCAATGTTTGTTGAGTGAAAACGAATAAAGTTGACACCCAAATAAAGCTTTACTAATTATCTATAAAACAAGACCCACTACCTTTCCCTCCATTCAATGGTTCCGAAGTTATGATTTAATATGTACTTGTAGTTACTACCCCGGACGCAATTTCTTTAAGACGCCGTATCAATGTAAGAAGCTCGCTTGAAAGAAAACTGATATTAAACACCTTTCTAGTTTAATTATATAGAATATATAATAAAAAGTCTTTCAACGATACCAAACAATCTCCAATCAAAGAATACCAACCGAAGACACCAACACCAAACAACAACAAACCAAATGAACATAAATCATGTAACACGACCTAATATTGATTGACGAACAGCCCTCTGGAGGAGTCTGAGACTCTCGAATGAGAGCAATAAAGTACTTTGGTGAACTGCAAAGTGCCGCTTGGTAGAAATTTATCCATAGAAATTTGTGTGTTTACTGGAAATTTTTCTAAAATTTGATGCTCCGCCCTTGTTCAATCAATTCCTTAGAAGGACCAGGTTTTGGCTCCGTATTCTCCCTTTTTCTGAGCTGCCCAGTAGTCACTAGAGGTAACGGAACGTTAATTTTTCTCCCGAGAATACTATATAGACTTAATTTGAGGTCCTTGCTTTGGCTGGCAAGGAATTCATACTTTTTAGTGCAACAGTTTTCCCTGCTATTATAATTTTTTTACCTACCTGTCAGTGATAACAAATTATTTTTTCCTTAAAGATAAAATTGAAATGGGTAGATATAAAATTTATTTTTTATTAAAACTGTCATGATTTTATCCGCATTACTTGGTTCCTTTCTTTGAGTTCATGGATTCAAAGATCATCTAGTGTCCAACAGGTGTAAAGGTTTAACAAGGGACCTGACCCTTCTCCGATGCCAACTGGGAAAATTTCTCAGGCGTCTCAACGTATATTCTACTGCACAATTTACTTTTTCCAACATTTAATCCTGTAAATACCCCTCCCAATAGAAGCAGTGGAGAATGGCAAAGTAAATTTTCCAAACAATACCATATTTTAAGAAATCCTTTCTTCTATTTTCGCATACTGACTGCTGAGCTCTTTGCTACCTAAAAATAAAGAGGTAAACGTTGAACAAGTGTATTGTAAATTAATAAAATCTAATCTCAATAAACAATTCCGACTTCTAAATACTTGTAAATCCTGTTCGTTTATTTTTTCAGTAACCTTCGAGCAATTAATATTCACAGGAATACTAAAGTTGCCAGACGCAAACATTTAAAAAAAATGTAAATAAAGATTTTGGCGAAGGACGAGTGTATTTAAAATACCATCTAACACCACAATTGGTTGAATTATTGAAAGAAGTTAAATTTACACTTAAATATTAAAATTTCAAAATTATATTGGTGTAAGAATGTTATCATCTATGCGAGAAAAATAAATTATACTTATTGGAAAAATAAAGAATCTACGTGAAATAAGTTAGGCAGAGGTTGTAGAATTCTGTTTCTTTTTTTCTTGTCTTATTGCGGCAAATTTAAGTAGCGAAGGTTATCCAGTAATAAGCCTATTCGCCAGTCAGTATTTTCATATAACTTTGGTTTTCCTATTCTAAAGTAAACATCTTCAATTTTAACCTTTTTTCCTTGTTGAAGTCATGTCAAGGTTTCCAGTTTTTTCCAAACTATATTCGACACTGATATAACAAATCATTTTTGTACATTAGCACATACAGGGTGATTTACATCAAGATACCGCGGGGTATACCACGTGATTCCATGAGGTGATCTGATAAAAATATCGTTCCATATACCTGCCCCCCTCCCCTAATGAGTTACAGCGGCTCAAAGATTTTTCGACTTCGAATGTTCATATGAAATTGTAGTGAGACTAAAGTTTTAGTTTACCGAAGCAAATGATGATATAGAATTTAAATCTGCGAAAGCCCAAATGCCCCGAATGACCCAAGAAGAAATTAGTTTAATCCAAGATCAAATAAGTTTAATCTTTTGACAAATATAATAAACAAAGGGCAAATATATTTAAACCTTCACGAAATTAATTTAAGCCAATAGAAGATATATTTAAACCTCTACCAAATAAGTTTAAACTATTAGCAAATGTATTTAAACCTTATACAAATTTATTTACATAACCTACTCTTGGATTAAATTTTTTGCTCTTGAATTAAATAAATTTGCGAATGCGATAACACACATTTTCTATCAAGGCTTAAGTAATACAAATCTGGTCCAAATCACAGGAAAGCCATTTCCAATGTTCCTTTACAAAATTTTAAAGCCACATATAAAAGCTGATTTTCTTGGGTTCTAGTTAAGTGTTGGGCTATATATTGGCTATTGTATTGATAATTGTAACCATGCGTACTTGTACTATACTTGACGGGTCTTAAATAAGTGCAAAACAGAAGTATTTATTTGGTTGACGGGACGTAAATACATATAAACATTTAATATGCAAAAGTAAAAGTTGCTTGGAGACTAGTCTTTTCTTAAATGTGCTTAAATTAGAATAACTGAGGTAAAACTAACTCTCATATATTACTGTCTTAATTAAGATAATTTCCTAGGATATAATCAAATATTAGGCACCATAGTTAATTCATACAAACGCCCGTAAATAAAATGTATTTTTGCATGAATGTTCCAATTCTCTTATCTAATAAAAACAAAATCAATAAAAATATATGGCAGCCCATGACAGAAACTGCTCGGTAACTGCCTCCGCTTGTGTTTGGTAAATTTATGGGTGACTTTACAAGAAATGACCTCTCTTAGTTAAGAACTTTGTAAAGCCAAAGCTTATTAAAGTTTAATATAATACTTTGTATGAAAATCCATTTAAGGAAAGTCTATTCAAAGATGTTTATCAGTTGCCTGTAAATACTCCAGATAGCCATTAAGGGTAAAAAGCAGCAACAACCAGCAACAGAAAAAGGGCCGAGCAACCATTAGCAATGCTTTATGACCCATTTTACAAGAGTTGGACACTTTGACAATGTTATTTATTCTGCTCGGGGCGTCTTATGATTCAAATGGAAGACAATTTTCCACCGATAAGCGTTTTTAGAACTGAAATAAAGAAGCCTAAGGATTTCATAAATGCTTTCCAGTAAAACCGCTTTAAATGCCCCAATCAACACGATTTTAAGGGTAAAGCTTTGAAAGAACTGAATTCATATATTGCTTTCATTTTAGGATTATTTTATTGGTATTTGCGACTTTATCCATCACTTCGAATAATTCTGTAAAAAATGTGTAATATAAAATTGGTTTTTAACATCTACGAAAGCAGCCTTGAATTCTCTGTGTCCGTTATCCGAAATAAATATCATCATAAATTATTATATATTATGAGATTTCACAGTATCCTTCAAAATACAGAAGGGTCCGGACTTTCGAAACTAGGTCATTATGTAAGTTAGATTTTCGTGTGTTTTTAATCAATGTTTAATTTGATAATATTACATGTTATTATTTAGCTAATTATTTTAAAGCTACCTACATTTTTCACTTAAAAGTAGAGGCATACATAGGATCACTCGCAACATACTACATTCGTATGCATTGCTTAGTCATTATCCTCCAGGTTATATCCTAGGCAGACGATATATTGGAGTATTACCGTAGTTAATTCTAGAGAAATGAATATACAGAAGAGGGACCCCCTTAAGATGCGGCTATTAACCCCAAAGGAGCTCCGAAGAGTTAGTGTTAGTGCACAAGAGCTGGTGAATAAAAATTATATCGGCACCTTTGTGTCGCTTTTCCAGAGAAATCAGGCCAATAAGATTAAGTCGCTCGTGATAGGGTGGAGGGATCACAGGGTCGTCCGAAGGCTGATTTCTAAGCGCAAATGTAATGAATTTTCACAGAAGCAATTCGATACGATCGATGTACACAGAATATAATGGATTCCGTACCTGAGTTGCGTATTCCACGTGGTCTAACGAACGAGTTATAATGTCAAGAAAACCTGAAGATTAGAGAACTCCTTGGACGGTGTTTAATGTAGCCATGCACGGAATTACCTCTGGAAACAGCATAATTAATATGGAAATCGAAATCAAGCTTCGAATCAAATCTCAAGCCAAGGTCAATAACAGATTGCACGCGAGAAATGCTTCCTGTGTCAAATGTACTTCAAAGTGTTTTTGCTTTGCAAGAAAATAGAAATAACAAACTGATGATGATTGTCCCATTTGGTCATGTTTACTGTGAATCTTACAATCTTCTATGAACCTCCTCTCCTAAAAACTGAAATTGAGATATTTATAGTGCATAAATTATTTAGATATTTCAGTGACATATATTTCCTAAACGTAAATTTCCTGTTCATTACAACTTTCGAAGTAATTAACTCAAACTCTTTGCTTGAATGTTTACTTCCTTCATGGAATTAGCTTCAAATAAATACATAATACCTGTATATATCTCCATATTAGGAGCATAAAACCGGATATAATAAAATCGCTCGTGTGTTAATTTTATTCCACGAAAGAACCAAAAGCGAATAATTTCCATCGTAATCTGTGGCATGGGTACATACGTATACAAATAACTGCCTAAGTATATTTATACCAAGCCCCAATCGTAAATTGTTAGTTAGAAATAATAGAACCAACTGCTGCATATGCACTATACCCATAGAAACACTAATTATATAAATAGCGTGGTTAGTAGAAATATCTCATTCAACGAAGTTTAGTTACGCACAGCACCACATAATTAGCTTAAAGTTAACGAATGTTTTAATGTTCTGTTTCCTGAATGCAAAATGAGGTTCTTTAATTAAATGCATGTTAGTATGAAGTTGTACTGCCTCCAGATAATCCAAACGTAAATTTAAGAAGCTTTTGACTGGTACATTTTCAATGCATCCTCGATAAAAGCAACCACAAATGTGTACAAAAGAAACACCAACACAACTCGAGTACGGTATTAACTATTCAACATATATCTAGCATAGTATAGTGCTCATAGAACTCCAAGAATCAACATTTGGAAAATGTTTAATATAAGCAGAAATAGTAATGATTTGTTGACATCTTCAAATGAGACGGTGAATTAAATCCTCCCATGAGTTAACAAACCTTTTTTCCACAAATTTTACAAAACTTTTTCTAAATATACCTCGAAAATGATGATTTTAAAATTATACTGACAAGGAAAGGTCTTGAGATGTCTGCCTCCAATTTTCTTGAAATTTGATATGTTATGGGGGACTGAAAAATAACTGACCCGTATTTTTCTTATATTTTGATCTTGACCCCCTCGAATTGGCAAAAATTGCCAAATGTGCAGTATACATAATTTGTTATTTCTCCCGTGCTATGGCTATGACAACTATCACTAATATTGCCAATTTTTTAGACATACAAGTTCCGCGAAATGTAGGTGTTGCAAATTGTAATGAAACTTATTGTTGTGTCCCCTAATAGACGCAAATAAACAGAGATAAACACGGAAAAAAATATTTTTGTCAGAAACGCTATGTTACAAAGGGGACATTTTATTGCATTCTCCCCTATAAAAATATCTAAGTTCCCTATCAGAAAAGATAATCTTCCTAAACAATTATGAGAAATTGTTATTTCCATAGTAGTATTTGCATTGAATAAATTTCCTATATACATGTCGATTAAAGCCATTGTGCATATTTCTTGACGCAAATATACATTGTAAACTCTCCTATGGAAAATGGGACTTATGCTTAAGATGTGGTTATATCTGTGGCAGCTACATACAAAGCGAATTTAAAGCAATCTATTTTCCCATGGAATAATATCTGTTCCAGCTATAAACCATTGCTAGTTTTACAATAAATTATTTTCCTACGCAACAAAGTTGTTTCAGTTATAAAACATTGCTGATGCTTATTCGCCCATTTTATAGGAAAAATTCAATATAAAAAATGACGACCGTGGCAATGTTTTTTTTCCGTGAAGAATGCCAGATTCAAGGATTGACAGCTTGAAACACAACCATTAGTCAAAAAATTCAATTAAAAAAATATATTTAAAATTATAAATAAATGATAAATAATAATAAATTCAGACAATGTAAAATGAAATTACAATTATAATTAAATAAGGAAACGAACTACGAACTAAGAGAACTTGATAAAAATTAAATTGATAAAAATTAAATTAGAATAATAATGAATTCGTAAATGCAACCAAAAAAATAACAATGAAGTTAAAAAGATATGTATAAATTCAAATCATATATTTCAAATGTGAACTAAAAATGTAACTACTGACCGATAAAATATGATGTACTAAATAATTAAAAAAAAAACATTGAAACGAGGATATAAAATTCCAATAACAAATTTTCAATCTGAAATAAAAAGATATTATTAACAACTCAAATCTGAGGAAGAATAAAAATTTTACAAAAAAAATTCTAAATTCAAATTATGTTTCCACTTAGAAAAATTGTAGTTACCTGGTAACTGCCTAGCTAACCAACCCCTTCAAGTATTTGTTGGGTCATTCCACAGAAAATCGACCAATTTTGTGTAAATTTTTGACACGACCATCACCGGTTTTGATAAAATTTCGTACATATATTGTTCGTTAGTAGAATAAAAGTTGCTTGAAATATTTTTTGTCTCGATCAATTCTTAGAGGAGTTATGGTACTTTGAATTTTGGAAAAAATTGCAAATTTTGTTCGGTAAAGAAAAGTTTAAAATTCATATCTCAGGTTACACTCACCGCAGCTTTATGAAATAACCGTTATTTTTTACAAAACAAAAAAAGCTTTTAACTTTTAACTCAAAATACAATGAAATTCTTCTTTCGGAGAAAAAAATCAGAGATAACAAGGATATTTTTTATCATTGAATATCTCAGAATGTTCCCTACTGACTTTTTTATTTTAATTCTTGGTCGGTATCGAAGTAACTACGAAGTACTACGAAGTAACTAGAGATGATGGAACTCCTTACAGTTTGGATGGAGCTTTATACTGTGAGAAGTTTTCAGTGAATTTTATGTTTTTAAAACTTTAAAATTGTTGTGTTTTTCGCTATTTAAAATAATAAGGCCCAAACACCAAGTGTTATTCCTTTCGAAAATTACAAAGTTTGATATTTCATCACTCGTGTTTGTGAGTTTTTGACCAGATAATAAATTATACTGTATTCCTTCAAGAGAAAAGGAGTAGCGTTTTGTTAATACAATTTCCTTGCTAACCTGGGTTACACTGTGAATTTTATGAGTCGATGGAATTGTATGTGACTTAGAAAATCTTTCTTTCAAGTACATTTCTTTATTATAGTATTCCTCTTTAGGAACAAACTAATTACTAATATTATTATTACTGGGCGAATAAGGATGACGGAGTGTTACTATCTGATCTGACTCTTACCATCCAAAAGCATCCAAAATCTGCTTCGTGCATAGCAATATTTACAAAGTTCTTACTGGTTTTGTATTGAAATGCCGAACCATCAAAAAAAAGTAGTATCTTTTTTACAATACTGTACTTTTCATTTAAATATTTCATTAAATAATGTTGGAAAATATGAACTAAGGTAATACTGTGAATAAGACAATCCAATGTAATGACTAAATTTGTTTGTTCAACATAAGCATTCATTTTTAAAATATATCTCAAAGGTATGAATTGTAAGCCTGTGAGTTAATCCAGTGAAAACTCTGTATTTCATCCCGAATCACAAAAGAGTAATTCTCGGAAAAGTCCATTATGACTACAAATTCGCATTGATTTCAAGAATTTTTTCCTTCTTTTAGAAACTGCTTTGTCGTTTCGCAATGAAAGATTGTGAAATTAATGCATGTATCCCCTTTCTGAAATATCCCCATAAAACCAATTTTTGTCTGCAAATTTGACCTATCGGTTGATATCCATTGTTGGGATGTAATCGTTTCGAGGCAATTTTCTTCACAAAGAGAGAAACCCTGGGCATTCTGCACAATTACTAAATGAAATTTTCTTGCTAACAGCAATAAAGTCGTAACATAACGCAACGTTACGTAAAGTTTCGTAAAATCAGAAATTGGACGTAGCGAGACGTAACGATAGACGTTAAAAGTTTGTTTGCAATAAAATTAGGATATTCAGAGAAATGTTTGGTAAATAAATAGTGGCGTACATGATTCACAGTGTTAAAAACATCGAAGAAATTATTAAATCCTTGTTATTTTCTATGTTTTGTTCGAAACTTTTTCGTGTTGTTAGAAACTGTCAAAGACTATAAAGAAAACGATTCTTTAAGTCTATTGTAAGCGGCTTACGTTAAGTTACGCCCTTTGACGGATTGCTTACGTTACGTTACGTCTATTGTAACTGGGCCTTAAGGCCCACTTCTTCTTCACTCTTCAGTATTGCCAGACGTTTTGAGTAATCTTTTGGTGATAACAAAAAAGGATCAGCAACATGTTTGCCACTGCCTTATAAGGGGATAAAACATTGCCGTGCCGTAATCAGCCCCGTAAATACTTGGTCTGTACTTGACCCATAAGTGTAGTAAACAGCTCATTCACGGAAAATTAATTGATCTGCACCACAAAATTATATATTATTCTTTCATAGAGATACTGAGGTTCTTCCGCATGAAGCAACCCATGAAGAAATATCACCGATCTTCTCCACAGAGAGCAACCCAAGATACGATACGTGTTTAAATTAAATATAAATCGTATACACATACAAAATCACGCTTAGTAAATACAGTAACAGCATATGTGAAATGAGGTAAGATCAGCGTTTTACAAGCCTCATTCTCATATCAAACGACAATACATCAGAAGATAGGCGAAGTAAACGCAAACCATAATATACCTTCCCCACAATGGAGTTCGTTTGATCACAACACGTCATTCTGAAATTCAATATGACTCCAAGATTTTTCGCACGTTTAACAAAAGTTATGGCCGTATTATTCAGACAGACAGGAGGAAGATCTTCAATTACGATTTCATTCCGACATACTGGAAGTTTGTATGACCTTTTGGTATTAATTAAAACGTAATTATTTACAGCCCAATCATAAACACGATTAAGGTCCGCATTGATTCTGCAAATACAATCTTCCATCAGGCCAATCGGCTTACTTAAGTATAACTGGACATAATCAGCATAGAGTTGGCAGTTAGCATCTTGCAAAATAGAGAGAAGGTCGTTAATACAGAGGCCGAGGAGTAGCGGGATTAATATGGAACCCTGCGGCACACTATAGGATATATAAAGAGCTGTTAATAGTTCACCTCCACCCTAGTCTGCTGTCTCCTCCCTATGATAAAATTGTTTATCAGCTTAATAGAAGATGTTGAAAATCTATAGAACCTATTTATTTTATGAACAAGTAAGTCATGGCTGACTAAATTAAAGAACTAGAATACCCACGTGGTCCTTATTCAGTACCTCAAGTAAATCGGTAGTAATATCAAGTAGGGCTTTCTCGCAGCTAAGTTTAGCCCGAAACACAGATTGCCTCTTATAAACAAAAAACAGTAACTTGATTCAACGAGAGTTTGTCACATCAGTGTTTCCATCTTCAAAATATTGTATCTATGCCTTTTGTTCCTTTTAAAAAAAGTCATAGCTACAATGTTTTGAAGATGAAAATACTGATTTATTAATTCCCAGGAACAGGAACCAATTTCGTGCGAACTTTAGAGCACATTTCCTGCAGAACTGTTATACATTTTTCAGGTTCATTCACGCCTATCTGTAGCTTTTAATAAATACTTTCATAACCAGATGGATGCTATTCCTGACAAAATCCCACAACTCTGTGCTTCCCAGTAAGCAGTGGTGCGGTAGTAATATCCAGTCCTTCCTAAAACCTCAGTGAAATCAAAAAATATAAAACATATATCATGTAGAGGAGTAAAGTGTAAATAGTATGTTAAATTTGTCCAGGGACTTATGTTTGTAGCATTTATGGAATGAAGACAGTTGTATGCATTAAATATGAAACTGACCGTTTTCCCTCAGATGTAATTACTTGAGTTACTTTTTCCACCAAATAAAACGCGACACAGCAATTTCTAAGAATCAGTGTGTAGACTGCAATCAAATATAACTCGTTCCATACAGGAAACAAGGCACGGACATTAGTGACTGTCAGATAAAATTCTGCACCATAATATACCTCCCCCTAATATGATTGCATCATAAAAAGTTCACCTCATACCAAATGGCAACTTTAACTCTGGTCCGCTTGTTAGATAGCAGAGAACGAAATAAATAGTACATACTAAGCCAGCTCAAAGGGACTCGTGTACATAGAGATTTTATAAAGTTTCCTTCTCCTCTTTTTCTATTTGGTCATTCTTGGAAGATGAATCGACATACAACACAAGAGCTGGGGCAGGACAAAAAGCATAAAAACATCAAGTAAAGTTCTACTATCAGAGGGTCGGACGAGCTGAATAAACTGAATAGGGAGAAAAGGGACACGTCGTAAAGGGATGATAATTAATTAATTTTATAGCGAAGGACTATTTCTCATTTAGTTTGCTGCAATGCTTCCCTCTACTATATAGTACAACTTTTTTGTGAGTTTCCGTAATGGATGTACTTAATTAAATGCACTTTGCTTTGAGATAAAAAGACGGTTGGCGATAATTAAGGCGAAAATCTTTTTTATGCTTAACAGTACCAGATTCATTCGAAACTTTTTCTAAATTTCTTCTCACTTAATCTAAAGACCGGAAAGAACGCTTTCTTCATTCCTAAATGGTTAAAAAAACTTCTGTACAAAAGTATACTATAGTAACGTTTCAGCTCACCTGGCTCATAAAACTTGTCTTATTATTTTATCTCCATTCCTTTGAACTCTAGGAGGCAAATGTTATAAAATTACTTTTTTAATCTTCAGTGACCTTCAGGAGGCTATTAACTACACTATAGAATATTTAACTAATTGGGTGTGAATTTAAATTCTTGCAATTCTTCTCAATGTTTTATTTAACTCAAAGACAACTATAAAAAATCAATCAATTATATATTCTCCCATATTGCTTACGACCCTATCCCACTGTCCGACCAACTTGTTGATACCTCGTTGCTAGATTATGTAACCCGATTTGACCATATCGACAATCGAACAAAATCAATATAAAAATTTCAATTGGAATTTTGAACCCCTGCAACTCATAATTCCGGTACAATGTCGATGGTCGATGCGATCGAATCAAATTACATAATCTGGCTCCTGGTCTCGAAGAAGTTTAAAAGTTTTTTCAGCTCCCCTTCGCTGGTGAATGTAACGCCCAGCATTTTTCTAATGAACGAAAGAGGCGGTAATCCAACTTAAGAGATCCAGAGAATATAGTACATGCTGAAAAACCTCCCACTGAGGCTTTTGAAGGGCCATTTTCACGATGTTGACAGTTTGAGGCCTTGCATTCTCTTGGAATGGAATTTACTCGATAGATCTGGGCCGTGTAAGGCCTCGTCTATGTACAGATCTGGCGGAAGAGCGATTTGCGAGCGAGCGACTTTAGTTCCAAAAACTCGCAAGGTTATTGCTCTTTGTATGGCCACCTAATGAAAATCGCTCGTACGCAAATCGCTCATCCGTTCTGTACATGGAGAAGGCCTAAGGCCCGATGTACACGAGCATTTTAAAAAGTTTCCGAAGAGCAAAAGAAGGAGAACAGCAAATACCGAACTTAATAAATAAAAATTATGTCCGACTGTGGTTGCTCCTTGGTTAAGAAAATTATTATAAAAAAAGATACAAATAGAATTTTGTGTTTTAGAATATAAGTGAGGGAATACTTTTTGCAGGCAAGGGAAAGAAGTAGTTTTCGTTTTGAATAAAATGGAAGATTAAGGGATAATTTATTTTTAAATGTACAAGTACTCAATCATATCACTAATTATAGAACTATAATATACTTTCTATTCTCAAGGGAAGTATGGTCTTCTCTTAAAAAGTAAATAAAATATTTTTGTAAAGATAGTTCATTTAGAAAATGGCGAATTTGATTTACAGAAGGTTAAATTTAATTTTGAAATGGGTGAATTTTATTTGTAAAATGGTGATTTTAATTTGCGAAAAGTTAAATTTGGTTTGAAAAAGGGTCAACTTAGAGTGGAAACCTGTATATGCTGCTTGTATCAATCAAATTATGGTGAATAAGGTTTTTTAAATAAATGATTCGACTAAAAAAGCTATTAGTAAAGCAAAGCAAATAGTAGGACATTATTTTATTCTACTGCGGCCATATATACTTTAGAAAAACAGTTGGGCGTGAACAAAGCAGACTCTTCCATAATGTTGAAAAACAAAATGGAAGTACAGTGAATAGTTACAAAGAAGAATAGCCAGTGTTCTTTCCAGCAGATCTGTATGTACACTTTCGACTGCACGAATGTTGGAAATTACAGCACGCCTATTCGAACGTGACCGGCATCAGTCAAGGAAAATCCGTCTTCGGAGCAACAGAAATCTGTTAAATTCAAATATTTTTACCGAACAAGATATATTAGCAGTTTCGTTAATGGGTGGAGACTCGGATGATGATGTGATATGTTACAGAAGTTGTAAAGAAACCGATCAGTCAGCCCAAATTACCGCAAAATTCAAGATTTCTAGAATTTTGAATTTAAAAAGAATTTACTTCTAGAAAAATTACTTGGACTGAATTATAGAAAGAAAGTTCTTATCTGTTAGTAATATCCATCAAATATTGCACCTTTCCCCCATGCCTACCTAAAGATATGAAGAAACATTATTTATCTGTAAAGGAGGATTTATTCAAGTTGTGGAGGGGTTGCACTTCAGTTACGACTGCTGTTTTCAATGAAATAGTGTTAGCTAAACTACTGGAAAGGTAAAACTAAGGCAACGGAAGAGCATTTCTTGAATTATGGGTTCCTTCCGTAACATGACTGTGCTTTTATCCCAAAACAAAAACATTCTGAAAATGAAAAAATGAATCTCCAGAATAACCTGGAACCTGCGACTCTATTTGGGTTACGACTGCTCACAATTGTGTATTTGGGTATGGAAAATAAATATGACAGCGAGGGGAAATAAATAAGCCTCATAAATTCAGTTTTTCCGTGCAAAAATTCCATTTGCCGAATTTCTGAAGTTAAGAGCCCCACACTCAGAATAATTTGTTAGGTACTTTTAAATTGGAAATCTGAAAATATGGATGAAGGTAATATCCCTCTATCACATCGAAGGAGCATTATTCTGGGGCAATTCACATAAAAGAGTGAAATAAATTGGAACACTGAATTCGCTGCCTATCGAACTTAATTTAATCGATAAATGACTTCCAAATGATGCTCAATTGCCTGTGAAGATAAACCTTCCGAGTAGCTTCTAACGTCACCTGAAGGAATGCTGTTGGCACAAGAACCTATTTGTGCCCTGGGAGAAATTGAAATGAATTTGAAGGTTTAATAAAATTGAAGGACTATCAAGATGGCTACAGGACGCACGGGATTGGTTGAAAGTGTCAGAGCCAGTAAACCAATTTGTAAACTTCCGATGAGGACCAAGTGTCACGTTCACGTTTAGAGAGATCAATTCAATTTTATAGCTCAAGATGTTTGCACGATTAAAGCAATTTCATAGGATCTTTGTTCGTTTTGAAATTAAGGCCTAAGGTCAATATACGTACATTATTTGTTGTATACTGTTGATGTGTATCAGCTGGAACGGGATGGATTCACCCTTTGAGCATGAATGTGATCATTTGGGTTTAATTGAGAAAATATTTTTTTTTCTAATGCGGTTAGAGATTCGAAAACGTTCATAGTGCTTTTGAACGTCATACATAAATTAATAATCAATATTTGTATTTATTTTCGTATAATTTATAAAGTTATTGTGATCCTTGCAATAATTACATAAATAAATAAGTTATCTTTCAAGTACACTTAAAAGTTGACTGTTGTTTCAAAAATAATGAATATTTTATTACTGGCTGCTGTCCAGTAAAAAGTGTTTATAATAAAAAATGCATGTAAGGCATACTATTTGGATTGTAATAAAGTACAAGTCAAAGGAATATATATCGGCTCCCACTGAAAGTAAAATGCTAATATTGGTCTTATTCTAATAAAAATAGAAAAACAAACATTAACTTCGAACTTAATGTAATGAATGTTCAAAATGAGCTTGTATATATCGTAAGCAAACGCTGTAACGATTGTTGCGGAATGCTAATAGGTTTGTGTCTATGATATTGGCGAGCCAGGTACTTTTGACATAGTCTAACATTACGCCGTAATAATTACATCGCTTGGCTTTGAGCCTTCTCATCTTGTTTGGATTTTAAATTATATTTGGGTAATATTGGACAGTGTTGGCTCCAACTCTTATAATACCAGTAATAGAGTACCTCAAGGCTCTGTGCACTCTCCCAGTCTTTTTCTGCTTTTTAATTAATGAATTTTTATCTTTCACTTATAATAAAATAATACCCTTCTTCTCGCACAACAATTTAATGACCCTACATACGCGCTACAGTCTCATCTAGGGTAGAATGACTTACAAAGAGTTTAACCCCCCTGCTAATTTAAATTAGCAGTGATTCGCATATTAATGTCAAGTTTAAATATACTTCCCATATTTTAATAGTAGCAAGATGCACTGCATTGTCTGCGTTAGACAAAACTTAAAAGGAGGTCGTTATCACGGTAACATCTAAAATTAAGCTGCTAAAATGTCGACGAAATATCAAGTGTTCTGTGCCCCTTTCTAGCCAATTCGGTGGACTTTATTTTGGGAAATCTCTAGATTATTTCTTGTAAATCAATCCCCGAACGTATTACAAATTTTCTTGAGAAAAGATTTGGCGGAATATACTGATTTAAAAATAGTGAAAAAGGATATCATGCAGTTTTCTTTTTAAAAAAAAATGACCTTTGCAGATTAAAAAAATACATGCCTTTTCTCTGCAAAGGTAATTTTTTTAAGAGAAAACTACTTGAAAACCTTTGCATCCTGTTTCACTATTTTTAAATCAGATCACTATTTTTATAGAAATATAACGGTATTTTATTACCTTATATTATAATACTTTTTTACTTCATTTAGTCCTTATTGATATATTTTTTAGAACAATGTATTTTATGAAACTCATTAGAATGTCTATACAATTAGGAGTTATTTTAGATAATCTATTCCACTTCCGAATTTAAATCGTTCGCCATCATAACTAAGCCAAAAAACAGATTGTTTACACTGTTTGAGCAGAGGGTTCTTCATGTTACTTTTAGTAGAGCCCAATAGTAAAATAGTGAACGTAAAGAAAGAACCAACAATAAATTATTTGAAATTTTTTAATCTTGACCACGTGTTCAGGAGAAATGATCATAGGATACCCAAGGTTATCCTGTAGGAAAAAAACGTTGAGGGTAAATGGCAACCCATCAAACCTCGTCTAAGGTGATAACTGAATGATATGAAAATGTGTCGTTTTTTAAAGGTATTACTTAAGCTCAGAGGACAACTCTATGATGTACGGAGCACAAGCTTAGGCGGAGGGTAATGTTAGGGGAAAGAATATTGGGAAATTTGAACCTGACAAATTTTACCAGTAAGTCGGACTTTTTGGAATGAAATTTTTACTGCGCAATATCCCAGTGGCTTCGCAAGTATAATTCTTGTCTCAATCACTGCTGCCCAGATAAATCACCGCATTCTTTGCAGGAATCGCCCACAGATGAAAAAATCTGCAAACGTGT
>QYTT01090607.1:30610-46966 GCA_006980735.1 Dasypogon diadema
CTCTTCCGATCTTATTGAAGTAAAGTCTCTGAAGGTAGAGCAACTGCACTCCCCAATCGATCTACAATTGAAATCTTTGAAATACCTGCAAAGCTAGTGAAACCCGTAACAGGATTTCTAAAAGGCGTTGCAGTGAAGTCTCAAGTAGCAGTAGGTTATCCGCTCCCTGACTTCTTCTCGATGTTATCTTCCTGGTTCTTGGCCCTACTCCTCTTACCAGCAAAGCTCTAGACTAACCAGCTCCTCCCAGTCATTCAACCTTGGGTTTTCTCTAACTTTAGAGAACATGGTAAGGATCGCTGTCGGGGATGTTTCTTGCCAACACATCGTTTATCGGTCCCAGTCTGTTAAACCCGCAGACCCTTAACCCTCCAGTTTCTCGAGAAGAAATCTTACTTTTCGCACCCTTCTTGAGTACAGGAGTTTTTTTCTCCACGGGTTTGTTGCGCTGCTGACAATTTGAAGCTTTACTCCCTCTCACTCAAGCCCTTATCGCTTACCTGTAAGCTAGCCTCAATGCTTGAGACATCCATGTCTAGCAGCTTATCCTCCTCCTTCTTTTCATCGTCTATTTTTTTCAATATTTGTGTCCTACATATGCGGTCTCACGAATATGCACGAAAAACATACCATCTTGGCATTGCTAGCTTACCAACTCCCAACTTTTCTAATAATTCACATTCATATAATTCAATTTCCTACTCACAATTTGCCCTTTCCTAGCAAATCTGTGCTCCAACAGCCTAGATTCTGTATTGAATTTTGATCGCACCAATACAGGCGTCAGCTATACATTAAAACCTCATAATTCCCATATTAATTTATTGGAGTTACGAGAGAATTAGGCCGACAATTTGTTGCCATTTGTCACGTATCAATAATCGAAGGGTGTCCAAATGGGAATTGGTTTACCCACAATATTGTCTGGAAAAAGTTATTTCCTTAACAATTTGAGGCAACATACCTTTAAAAGGCCTAAAGAACATTTTATTCTGCAATAAAGAAATACACTATTCATCATTTCGAATCCCTCTATTTTCCTCCCCGCACAAATGTAGTCCTCCGCGTTAAATCATAAAAAATTCACACATGCCTATATATTTATTATTCCTCGCCGTGTAGCAACGCAAAGCAGAGATTTTCTGTGATCTTAATCAAGAAGAATTGCTGGTAAACACAAATGGCATAAATCCAAAGCAGTCATTGTTTCTCTGAAAATCTTATGGGAAACTTTCAAGCGTCACATCCATTCTGTACGCTCGTAAATCCTTTTCACATGTAAATGCTTGCGTCTTTGCTGGCAACTGTGTGTGTTGTATTATGTGCAGACCCGACACACAAAAGAACCAACTTTCAAATGCAGAACCACAAATCCTGCAAATTGCGTTCATATATGTAAATAAGTTGTCGGCATAAGCATTGACATCAACAGCTCCAGTGAAAAGTTGCACAAGGAGGGGAACTTAGAGTGAAAATTCCAAGTTCCATTTATACTTACCTCTCTCCAGCATATTTATGCTAAGTCTAAATAAAAGTTTCCTGGAAAGCGCAAAATGCCAGTGACGAACTTTTTAATGCTCCTTTAATGCAAAGTAGAGCATGCTCGTAATCATAACACATAAATTTGAATGCTTCCGTCGGAAGTGCTTTCATACAAAATCGTGCATATTTTAATCTTCCGTTATTAGCATAGCCAAACACTTACCTGAATTCAGAATTTGACTTGGTGAGAAAATTTGTGAGTTAGATTATTTTTATTTATAAAAATTGTGGAACGAAACTGGTGGAATTTTAAAAGCAGGTCATCGCCTTTGAAGTGATAACTGAAAAACTACTATACCCCCCAGGCCACTCAAAAACATGAATATTAGATCAGCTGGCGAAAATTCCAAATTTAATAATTTTTAATTAAAAATGTTTGTAAATCCCCAAGGCAGTTTTGCCTTGCACGAAATCATAACGAATTTGCAATTAGGCATTTATTTAGCAAACACAGAAAGGCAAGTATTGATTACCCAGTTATTGATTACTTGGCCATAAATAACTGATTACACAAAGAAGTTTAGGTGAAATAAATTATTTTTGTTTTGATTACTTGTAGCCCCGCACAAAGAGTTTAGTAATTTATGACCGCTACCTGAGACTTTATGATTTATTACTTTTGTTCAGGAGTTAGAAACAAAGATTAGTATTGCTGCCAAAAATTACATAAGGATTATCGAAAGGTTATTATTTATGGATGAAGTTGATTTCAATCATGAAACTCCTCAGATCTTTCATACAAAGCCACTATTTTTTAGAAAGATAATTTGCTGTATATTTTACTTAATAAATTTACAAAAAGTTAGCACTAAGTATACGCGAAAATTAAATATTGTTTCAGTCAGTCACTGGCACACAGAGCTACTACAACAGCCCTTAGGAGGTATGGAGTTCAGTTGTAAGAATATATAATTTAGTTTTCCTAAATTATCGTAAGTACCAGAAAAAATTGCTTTCTGTGAATTCTTCGTAAAGAACAGTTAAAAGTACTAAGTTGCAAAATAAACATTTTGACTAATCAAACCTTAGTTTTTCTCAATTAAGAATAATTTCTGTGAGAATTGCCCATATAGTATCAATACTCGATACTCAATCGTATCGAGTTTATGTTGGCGAGTAAAAATTTTTGTATAAGTGTATGTACTTGAGAATTATTAGGTGAGTTAAAATAAAAGACCTCAATTGAGCAAGATTATTGTTATTATTTCAATTAAGTCCCTACCAACGCTTGGAAAATAAATGATTCCTACTTATTAAAACCCGCGAGCAAGTAAAGTATTGCATCAGTTTACTTTAATCAAGTTACTCCTAATAAAAAGATCGTTTTTCATATTTTGAAGTGAATCTTCTATAGCTAGTCAGAAAAGTTTTGTAACGATATTCAAATGTAACGCTATAGCGATAGTCGGCCAATTAACAAGGGTAAGCAACAAAGATGGAGAACCGATTGTGTTGGTAATAAAAAGCGAAATTCAAGGTAATTTTTAAAAATTAATTTAAAAGAACATAAAATGTATACATCTATTTTAATCTTCTATATTGTATTGCAGCATATTTGAAGTATATTTTAGAAGTTTTATACCAAAAAATATCGATTATATTCGCCGCAAGAGAGACGTAACCCTCAATGGAGTTAACAATTGACATGCAAGCTAGCGCTGGCACTGCAGTGATCTAAAGCAGATGATCAAAATTTTACAATTTCAATGGCATACTTTCATCTGCAGACTTAAAAAACGAAATTTAAAAATTTTGAAAATGGCCCTGATTTATATACAAGCAAATGTTGATTTTTTAAGCATTCAATTTTACTCTTCTCTTGCTGAAATAAATAATTTAATTGATAAAATTAAAGAAAGGGTTTACAGACGAGAAAAAAATAGTATTCGGAAAAAAGCTGAGAACTTAAAGAAGTTCAAATAAATAGTTCTTGAACCATGCTGCAAGCCAAATTTAAAATCTCTTTTCGATAAAAATAAGTTTAAAATTTTAGGTACAGAAAATTTTTACTTATGAGACAGATACTTACAGATGTTTTAGGCCAATAAGCTATTCCTTTATTACCGTTACTCTTTATAAAGAAGCAACAGACAAAAGAGATTGAACGAGAAATGACTTGAGCATAGAAGACATGTTCATACGTTCTCATAAGCTCGACAGGCAAATAGAAAATCTATTGCAGCTCTGGAAATATTTGGAGTTTTGATTTGTAAATTTCAGGGTATATTTTCGAGAAATTATTCTAACGATTTATAATCAAAACTAAAATTCCATTATTTGGAGTCGATACAGACTAAGGAAATAATTCTCTCACACAATTTGTTGATAATTATAATATAAATGCGACGAAATTTTTGATAAAAGAGAAGAACTGCGGGCTATCCGATACAGGAATTATGATATCACCCTGCACAACTAAACATCAGGAAGTTATGTTATAAGTAACCATTCGTCAAAATGACAACTTAAAGTGTGATGTAATAAAACATTAATAAAATCAGCATTCGTTTATTACTGACCGTCGTATCTAATATACAGGTTACTGCGAAAGGAATTGCGAGTCCATTGGATTGACCTACAAATAAAATTCACAAGGAAGAAGCATAATCATCATAATAATATGATTCGAGTTCAAAAGTTTTGCTCGCATTTTACGAAAATTCTCCCGATTGCTCTTCCAAACTTAGATACAAAGAAAGCTCGGTGTTCCCACGTTTTTACAAGCTTTCATTTAACTTTCAATCTTCGTATGTATATAAGTAAGTTGTCCGATTCAAAATTTGCAAACCATTTTCCACCTACTTGCTGGTATCGGATTGAGCTGAAATTTGGCATACTTATGTAAGTTCGATGACAATGCAATATTATGGTCAATATTATGGTATTGAGTACCTTCCATTACACATGATAACGAGATAAATACCAGTTAGAGCACTAGGAACTGCTGTGTAAAGGCTTAGCCTATATTTCACTTGGGTTGCATTGGGATGTAAAGGTTCTAAATCAACATCTTTCAGGAGCCAAACCAACCTTACCTGCTTGTGGTGTACCCTGCCGAATAACAAATAAGGCTCAGGCGAAATTATAAAGTTTGATGCGAAATCTTTATAGCCCAAGACAAGGTTTTTGATTACGCCAATGTCTGGATGGCATGGGGGAAACCATTTCGCGAGTAATCAACAACCCAAGCTCAAAGTGGAGTACGTGCTGAGGAGCTGAATGGCAGGGGGGCACCGGGCGCACCCCGTTTAATTAAATTCCTTACCCTTCTATTCTGGAATCTTTGGGAGGATGGACCAATATTTCTTCCTCGTGGGAACAACATGAATAAACAAAATAAAAAAAAAACAAATGAAACATCAACACAACGAATACGGCGCCTACAAAAGGCTCGGAACAAATATCAAGACAATAAGTTCCACAGATTTAAGACTAAAAAGTAAAAATTAAATTAAAAGTAAAAAAATTTGAAAATATGCTTTTATTAAAAAACGTGAACTAAAAAGTAAAAGTGACATTTGTTATATATGTATATAGTAGGTATATTCTACCATCTCTTGTTAACTTATCATCATAATATAGACGTACGTAGATAGGTAAGTTCTAGGGACGTACATAAACATATAGATCTTTTCAAAATACAAAATATATATAAATTTTAAAAGCTTGAGGCACTGAAGTATAGTAACCTGTATAACCCTTACATTCCAATGCAACTCAAGTAAAATACAGGCCAGGCCTGTACACAGCACTCCCTAATGTTCTAACAGATATTTATTGGAAAAAAGTGGATTAATTGTAATCGTTATCGTCACACTATCCGTTATACAGGTTACTATACTTCAGTGCCTCAAGCTTTTAAAATTTGTATATATATTTTGATTTTTTTTTCGAAAATATTTTAACAGAGACTACTTCTTTTACATGGTTTTTCCTATCACCATTAGAAAAATTGTTCTACATTATAGGCCTGTTCAAAAATGCATTTTCTGCAGTTTTCTGTAATTACCCGTGTAGTTAACGTATTTGAAGGACAATTTTTCAAATATTGGAATCAAAATCTATGTAAAAGAAGTATTTTCTGTTAAATATTATCGTCATTTTCGAAAAACTTCTTCATTTACACAGTTAACTACACGCATAAAAATTGCAGACGACTACAGAAACTAATCAGAACATAATCTTCAAAAAATGTCATAATCTACATGGTTAACTACACGTGTAGAGGTTGACGTCTACTGCAGAATATGCATTTTCGAGCAGGCCCTATACGTCAAATACACGCGTAAAAATTGCAGTCGACTGCAGAAACTGCAATCTTTTCTGCATGAATTTTGTACATATTTTTCACTGTATCATTTTCTTAGAAGTAGTCCTATATATATGTGCCATATGTCATGCACGTTTAATTTTCCGTTCGAGCTGTATGCGCTGCCCACCAGGAAATTAAACTTGCATGACATAACAGATATACATCTATGAAAATGAGATCAGTGAAAACAGACATCAAAATCATTACAGTAGTTATTTGTATTTTAAATAATTTATTAGCACATTTTACTCTGTATTCCCTTTTTCAAAAGTTCAGAAAGTTCAGACGCTTTACCCACAAAACAATAGGACTCTGTAATTCCTTCCTGAAACTCATGAAAAAAAGCATTTCAAAAATTCTGCCCTGTTTTTATTAGTATGAGGAGAAATAATTCTCATAATATGGGAATTGCGAGCTCGTATACAAAATGTACAAATATATGTACATATGTAATAATATATTTTGATATCTCACCTGGGAACATTCCACGTGCATATCAATTAAGCCCAAATGTAAACGAACGAAAAATAAGAGAAATAAATGATCTGCACTGCATATAAAAATTTTTACTTACGAAATGGCTTTGTGGTATGAAATGGAAAATTGTATCTACCTTTGCCGAGAATAAATGGGAAGAATATTATTAAAAGCTCCATTCAGCAAATGAGGTTACCGTCAGTATGAATCGAGCGTTAATTTGGTTTGGTTTAATATTACACGGGCAGGGTAAGAATGTAGATATTTTCTGAATAGTACACTTTGAAATGTTTTAATTTATTTCATTAAATCTCATAACGGAAGAGAAATATTTTCCGTAGTTAAAAAGATTTGATTTCTCCTAGTGGCATTTCTAAAGAAGTTACTTAAGGTTGTTTGATGTTCTGCGATAAGGAATGGATACCATTGGGTTGTATATATTATAGTAATATCACACCATAACATTTCAAACATGTTTACTTTGTAGTAACTAAGCAAATTAGGCAATAAAGAAATTTCGTATGATACATTTTAAAGTCAATTTTCTACCCGTTATGCGTAAAACGGATTTCAAGTGTTTTCGATTATTTTTTACAAAATAGGTGTGTTCAAAAAACACAGCTGTGTAATTCATTTTAATGTATTCTCTAAGCTCAAGCTACAACCCTATGATGAGCGCACGGATTTCAAGAATATGCCTTGTGGAAAGCCTCAGATGAAGTATAAAATAATAAAATACTTGAGATTTACAAGTGCCCAGCATTACAAAATCAATGGTCAAATGGAAAAACTGTTTCCATAGATAAGCGCTCTCAAGTGGCGACTCATCCAAAATGAAGAAATTCATTTCGAAAAGACACAATTTTCCCTCCGAGATGCCTGGCAGCACGAGCCTGGTCGTTCTAAACAGCGGCGGCGCGGTTACGTTCCGTCGTTAGAGATACTGGGAAATTATCCCCGATGTCTCCTTTTCCACGAATAACCTCGTACCGGTTGTGGAAGAGTGGACTGTACTGGAGGAATTCGCCGCAAGTTAAGGCGGTAACAAAGGAAACTAAGGACCTCCCTAGGAGGGCATGCTACGCGTCCATGCTTTGACGAAAACCGACGCGTAATGAGCGTTCCGTCTATTGGTGGATGGAGAAGATTGCAGACCTGAAAAGAACCTACATCCGCCTAAGGAGTAGAGCCCAAAAAGCCAGAAGTAGGGAAGAGGCTAACCACCTCTGTACCGAATACAGGTCTACAAGGAAGACCTTCCGACATGCAACCAATTGGGAGTAAGACCACGCAATGGGGGAGACTGTGGAAATAGGTCAGTGCCGATCCTAGGGAGCTTGGTTACAGGGTTGTGACCAATAAATTGGGGACGGTTGCGATCACTACTCGCATCGTCGAAGCGACCAGATGTGGCTGAAACGGACGCGGTTGCCGTGCCACTTTCACGGACTACACTAAATGTAGAAATTCTGCAATATATCATTTGTTTCGTCTCCAGTGCAGCTTTTATGTAATTGCACTTTGTTTGTTTCGTCGGTACACCCGATTTGACTGAATGAAATTAGAGTATATTGTTTTGACAAGTGAAATGCAGAAAATTGTGAAAGGTAGAAAAAACAGAAGTGGAATTTGAAAACACAGACTGAATTAATTTGGGGAATTACGTAAAACATATTAACGTGCGAATTCTCTTTGGAAAAGTGGGAAAAAAGTATTCTATCGAAGAAATACGCTAATTGTAAATCAACAAACGAACTTTTAGTTTTTGCTACGATTTTTAATTTGAGAAAAACCTCTTTTGGGGCATATAAACCGTGCACAGAAGTGCCTCGCAAAAACCCTTAAAAGAATAGAACAAGAGAAGAAAAATTCATTAAAATGTTGAAGAAAAATACCGGTTAAGAATATTTTCAATTTTAGTTATATCTTTGCAATAATAATGTTTCCCTAAGAATACTCTAGCATATTTCATTCATCCCTCATTTTAGCATTTTTCAGCAATATAACCAAATATCCCTTAAAATGCATAGAAAACTTTGACCCAGTAATGTCACGTAAACAAAAATGGCGGAACCAAGCAAAATGTACTTGGATTTACCATATCTTGTGTTTTCTATACCGTGAATATCAGACAGCTGTCAAAAAACTGTACTTGGCTGTTTGTTTCGTTGACAGCGGTGTAGTGCAGAAGTCTACACTTACTACACGCTATCTGCGCTCTTCACATTTGAGTGCAGCGAAGCAAACAGGCCTTATAAATACAAAAAAAGTAATCCCATTTCGTGATTTCTCTTTTGTCATTTATAAAGTAAGAAGAAATGGAGTTGAAACTGGAAGGGAGGATCATACGGGAAAATCGTTTAATAGTAACCCTAGAAAATATTGCAGCTACATCGAAAATTAGAAAAGAGTACAATTGGTCATTGGTGTACCCATCAAATGGTAGAGGGTGCTCTTGATATTGTATCCTTAGCAAAAAATATGACCCGTTATGAAGAGCTGAGGGTAACGTTGGATTCCACGTAATTTAATGGAAGAACAAAGGGCGTAGAAGGTGAGAATAAGGATACAAACTCTGCAACACGTAGATAATGAAACCTATATTCCATTTTACGATGTGGCAATACTCCAAGGTAGCCCTCGTACTTGCCATATGATCAAAACGTGAGCAACATTCATAGTTGGAAGTAATGTTCGAATTTTTAGAGTATTAAGCAAACTTAGGATGCCAATCCCCTCGAGCACTAATAGATTGAAAAGGGTCCCACTTTTTAGCAACAAGTTCTCTTTATATGCGTTCATCATCTTTAATGAAACCGATTCTTATAATGCCACCATACTTAGTCCCACCGCTTCAGTGATTTCAAGATAGGAAGACATTCCTCGAAATTCAGAGAAATAAATCTATTTTAATAAGACTCTGAATATAATTGTAAAATGGTGTCAAAGGAATCTTAATTGTGAATGTAAACACTTTTGTATACTGGTTCCTCAGACACAAGACCTGGGATAAAAATAAAAGAAGAGGATAAAACTTTATTTGTCTGAGTTTGGTACACTTTGTGCTGTGATACGTCAATAAAGGAGTTTTCTGAGCTCCCACCTCGTCTTGTCATCAGGACCATTAACGAGGCCTTTTGATAAAATACATAAATCACCTACAGCAATACGCATCTATTCACAACAGCTGTATAAATAGTAGATGGGTAACAGATTTATATTTTTGTACTTCCTCCTTATTTCTTTACATGAAATATTATCTTATCATTCCAGGCACGCATTCAGACTTCCCTTTTCTGTGTACAAAATTCAATTTGAGTAGAGCACCACAAGAGATTGTTGGCCTGCTTCAAAGCGAAAATGTATGACAGTCGCTGATTGAATTCTCCCTTATTTTAGTGGAACTTTTTCGGAGACGTGAAAGGAAAATTTTTATTTCACTATATTTTGGAAGAAGCAGAGGTTTGTCGTATTTGGTTGACTAGAAACATTCGTATTGAATTGATAATGTGTTACATGTGCACAACACAAATACCGAACCTTTCAAATTGCTTACATTGTGAGATCTTATTATTTTTAGCAACAATTTCTCTCCAATTCAAAAAGCTACTTTTCAATATAACGTAAAACATTCTTCGCGAATGCTCCTTGTTCCTTGTATATCGAACAAAATGAGACACTTTGGAACTCATTGAAGAGTAAAGTTCAGAACGAAGATTTAATAACGTCTCAGATAACGTCCGAATTTTTCAACTGAATTTTATTCAGACCTGGACAGGTCTTCTAAAGCCGTTGTGATATACCCGTCAGGGTTGCTTGTTCAGGTATGCCTGAGCAGGTATACCGGATGCCCATGGTGCCTTCAAACATTCAGAGACATTTGTCTGTATTTTCAGCTTACCGGTTGATCGGATTCTCGGCTTATTATTAGCTACAAAAAAGTACTTTAAATGCGAAATTAAACGTAAAATCTGGTGTAAGGAATAGTTAAAAAAAATTGTTTATTCACATATGAACTTGTTAAAATATCGGTATAACTATCTACAGATGGATGAAAAGACCTACTTATTAAAACTCCTTCCTTTAGTTTCACCATTAATCAAAAAAAAACGATGCGGTTATGAGAAAGGCAATTTTTTACACAAGAGATAAATTGCAACTTTAAGATTTCCTGCAACTGGAGGAAGATATAGAGATCTCAAATTTTCCACTTGAGAATAGGTGGTCGTGGTGTGCAGGTACCCGATATGGACGTATCTGTGCTGGGAGATGCTCTTGACGCATCGGTGTAGAGCTGCGATGAATTGGATGTAACAGGCGATGATGAATTAATCTGTGTGACATAGTTAAACCACCCGTTTCAACCTCAAATAATACGTCATTAATGATTTGTTCTGCAATAAAGATTTGTTCTGGAGGCATAATGAAGGTAATGAAGGTGGTTCTACTTCTTTACTTTACTTCTTTACTACGAACAGAAGAAGGCTGGAAAAAAATAGCAACAGTGGACGCAAAATATTATTCATCGTTATCGAATTTGGTACAAATACTAAAATTTCGATTGGAGGTATTTTTCGAAACACAAAACTTTTCGAAAAACTTGAAAATAATCTATTAAACATACCATCTGAAGAGAATGTTACCAAGCCTTAGAAAAGTTTATAGTGACCAGATTTATTGACCTCCAATGCGGGGCACTTTATAAAAACTATAAAAAATTATGTTGTGTGTTATAGTTCACTTTAAATAATTTGAAATTTTGAAAACTAAAATAAAGTAAAATCTAATAAAATGATAAGGTAGAAATGCGATTTTGACGAATAATAAGGGATTATTCCAATCCAAGTTTTCGTCTTTATCTTCTTCTTGTTAGAACAGTTAGTAAATTCAGATGTCTACCCATGGAGCTTGGTTAGTTGGAATATTATTCATCAAGTCAACCATTGATTTGACATCATGAAAATTATGAATAGCTTTTAGTAATATAACAAACATTTTTTCATTCTAATTTCTATTAAGAATAAGCTGATAACTTTTCAAATAAATATCAAATGGTTTAAAGCCAAAATAATATATAACTTACTTAAATTTCTGTCAAATAGACACACTAGTCTTAATCATGTAATAATAGCAAAGATGTGATTCGTCCAACTAAGATTATTGGATACCTGAAATCCTAAGATGTTCAAGTTTGGAGAGTTTAGCATACATACTAACCCCATCGAGAAAGAGTGGTGGTGGAGGATTTGAGATTTGTTTGAGAGAGACAGCTTTAGATTTTGGATGCATTAAATTCGACACGATTCCCTCTACCCCAAGCGAGAACTTTCGTAATGTCGTCGTTAAGTGATTCAATCATGCATGCTCGAGTTTTATCGGTGGCATTACCACAAGAGTTGGTGACTGATTCGAACGAGGACGCAAAATCAATAGTGCTGTCGTCACCAAAACTGTGAATTGGATTGCAAAAGAGGTCATTGATGAAAAGCAGGTTAAACACCGTTCAAAGCAACAAAAATGCGGCGGTCGGACAGAAAACTTCCAATCCAAGTGAGGAGAGATTGGTCTAGACCAAAAGCTGGCAGTTTGACCAAAAGATCAGAGTGCCAGATCCATTCAAAAACCTTCGAGACTTCAAGCGCAACCACCTTCGACTTGCCAAAATTGGCTGAGCATGAGAGAGTTTCCATGAAGATAGAAAAGTGCCTTTACAGTAGGATAAACGCAACAATTTCCTCAGAGGTTTAGCCAAAGAAGAGGCGCAGCAGTTTAGAAGCAGGGACGAGTTAACAGGTCCAGTGGCTATAAGAACTTTTTAAACCTCTTGTGTGCGAAAATCTAGCGGCCCTTGATTATAGTGCACAGAGAGGATGATGGTGGCACCTGAGAGAGATGCGAATTTTAGGCGAAATTAGCAGCCAGTAGATTTGCCTGCGAGTATAAACAATCCCATTATAAATGGGGGGTGGTACAGAAAAGGTAATGGAATTGTTCTTCATTGACTTTGCAAGCGATCAGAAATCTTTACTGCCTCTGGAGCATACAAACACTCTTCTTCTTATATCCTGGTGGAATTGGGACTTGGCTTTGCTAATGGTGGAATTGCATTGATTGCTAGCCTCTATATAGATCTGTTTAGTTTTAGGGCACCGAAAATTCTTCCAAAATAAATTAAAAAATGGAAACGATAATGAAAAAATTTCCAGAATTTTGACATGGAGAAACCCATTTTCCATAGAAGTCTGTGGCCAGTTTTCTTAGTATGCGGCAGATAGCAGAAAGAAAATTTATTAACTTACTGTTTACAATTAACGGCACTAAAATCGACACATCTTCCGCTAGATTGTTAACAATTTTGTGGGTGCAGGTCATGGAACCCTGGGGAAATCTTTAATGGACGTGTAGCTCCAAAATTAAATTTCACCCGGAAAAGCGCCCATATAAATTTTTGATCAACTTAGCACAAAGAGTAACTTTGTAAGATACTTTGATCTGGAACACCCTGTATATTTATAGTATGGGACAATTTTTGTTCTGGCAATCCAAATATGGAACCGGTTGCTTCGTGCTCTTGCGGGAGGAGAGGTTAATTGTTTCACTATCTACTTGGTTTATAAGCTGTGTATAATATTATATCATTTTCATAATTTTTTACACACGCTCATACTTAAAAACTTCGGTAGCTTGTATGTATGTGAAATAAATAATCAAATAAATGAATAAAGTGTAATGTAATTTAATATCTATATATCCCATTTGTCCCGTAGTCTAGTCCATAAATAGCAATAAAATTATGCTTTGCAAATGTTAATGTACAACAAAACAAACTTTAAGAATTATGCATAACGTATGTCGGAATTCAAAAGGAAATAATTAACGAAAAACTCGGATGATTTTATAAAACTGCAGAGTGATAGGTTCGCCCACAATCACTAAAAGGTAATATCCCTTCAGTAGCTTTAGTTTCAAAAAAACCTCACAATCGTTCATGGGTAAATGTTATAAATATGAAATTCATGAAAAATACCACAAGGGCTTATTTTAAAGCAGGATAAAGGAGTACGCACGGAAAAGGGAATCTGAATAAAGACGAGCAAAAACTTTACAAAAGGGCGGAATATTACCAAAGCTCTTTAAATTGAATCAGAAACGTTCCCGTGAATGCAGAAACTCATGGTAATGAAAATTTATTTCTCGATTTACTTTTTTCCTGGCGGAGCGATTTTGTTCTCTTTTATTTCTGTTTTTGCCGTAAAAGGCGTTTAAGATGGTTAAAAGGCAATAGTGCTTACTTGAATTTTCATTCGCATAATCTTCATTGTTGGTTCCCATTCATGAAAGTACTAATTTATGTCTGGCGTTAGAATATCTGAGTAAGAATTCAGAATAAAAGGGGAAATTTTCACCTTTTTTACATTATTTTTTTGCCCGGCACAGAATTGCTTCGGTGATTTCACCGTTTGTTCATCACTGAAAATATTATAATAATAAAAATAGGAAGCAGTACACAAAATTGAGCAATTGACTTTTGAAGAAAAAAGATTTTTCTTCTTCAGATAATAATACTTGGATATTTACAGAATTTTGAATTCAGACAGGATGCTTGAAAATAAGGTTAATTGATTTTGGTCCGCTCGTGTTTATAGTCTGTAAGTAAGAATTTTTTAAAGGGTTTAAGAGGTATCAGCATCCCATATTGCAGCAGTCTCATACAGAGCATAGCTTCGCATTCATTATACATATACGTATGCCTAAAGATTTTTTCTCCTCTTAACAAAGAAGTATCATCCTCTTTGTTAAATGCATTAAATCCCCAACTACGCTGTACTAAAATCTAGACTACTACTGGAGTTTCCAACACACGTTCCCAAATTCGCGATTTGGGAATTGCCACACTTCTCATTTGTCATCTGTATGGTGTTGCAGTCAGAAAGGTTCATTTTTGGGATAACATTGCAGGTTCACTTAACTTATATAATTACTAGCTGTTGTCCGCGACTTCGTCTGCCTGGATTCGAAATACTTTCGTAAATCTCTAACACTAATAGTATAACTAAAAGTTTTGTTTCTGCAATCTTCGTATATGTAATCCGTCCAAAGTCTTTTTGCAAACGACGCGACGTTTCGAATTTTTCTTTCCGATGCCATGATAAGAAAACTGCTGCCACTTTCGAACTACGTGAAACTAGCCATGTGAGGAATAGTCTCCCTTAAGTCTATCCCGGTCAGCTTTAACGTCTGTCTGTTAAACATGTTTATAGTCATATAGTCTGCAATCTCCTAAACTCAAAAGGAAAGTCAAATGGTATTAAGGGCATACGTGGTAAAAAGACTGATTCCTCTCGAGAACATCTGGTCAGAATTGTGGTCTTGTAATCATTGCGATTCGTAGCTTTCAATTTCAGCCTAAAATCACTAGCAAGTAGCAACTTTTGGTGATTGAAACACTTTTCAGGATAAGTTTATGGATTTGGAAATCCGGTAGCTTGAAAATCTTAAGAAATTCCACTGCACAGTCGACAGTGTCATCTGTGCATACCATTGAGTCTATCGATTTGTATACCATCTCTGTACCCTCGAACTATATATTATTGAATACCATTAATAGCGGTAGCCTGGTCATTTCTAGTATGTTCGCATAACAATTTCATAGGCTTATCCTGGACATGGGCACTGTGAAGGTATATTCTCGCAATTAACTTTTCAACCGTTGCCACTACTGAGTATTGCTCTTTAGGATAGTGACCATCAATTTAAGCATAAAGGCTGGAACAGATTATGCAGCAGTAGCTTGCAACTAGGGGTGAGAGTGATACACTATTTCGAAGTCTACAAAATCTAGTCCGAAAACGTAGTTATCTATCTAGGTATCTCTTTGCGTTATCAAATACTCAATTTTATGGGTAAATCACATTTGCCATTTCCTACTTAAAAACTCTTGGTGGGTACGTGTCTATCCAAGGCTGTCAATTGATCGTTCACATCGGCAAGGTGAAAAACAATGTTCCAATCGAAAGTATCAGCCTAAATGAAAAAATTGTGTGTATTATTTATGTTACCGAAATCAGAATAAACAAATTCATGCTTAAGAGTCTGTTCCAGTCTGTTGCCAATATTACATGAAAGAAAAATGGGATCAGGTTAAAAAACGCTGGTGGTATCATTTGATGATAAAACAAAACGAAATCAGGTCTGGAAACAAGGCAGAGTTCCAGTAGCGTGAACGATGTGGAAATCAAATGCATGAGAGAAGCAGAATTAATTATGGAAAAATCAAGCCTTCCAAGAAAATCATTGTTCCATCATCATATTAATCTCTTCTCAAAAAAATCTCCAAAGTTTCTCCATTTTTAGGCGCACCGAGCGCATGTAAGTATTCTCAGTAAAGTAAAAAAAGCTATTAGACAAGATAATAATTACTACAATTTTTTACAATCACAAATATTTCCTATATGATGCATAGGGTATATTAGTTTTGATCCAACGTTTGTAACGCATAGAACCAATAATGTTAGAGCAGAATGAATTATGTACATATACTCAGAATGGAAAAGCAAATCGATTTAAGCATGTCCGTCTGTCCGTCCGTCCGTCCGTCAGTCTGTAAACACGATAACTCGAGAACGAATTGGGCTAGAAGGCTGAAATTTGGTATATATTACTTTCGGAAAATTTTTAGGTCTAAGTTCGAAAATGGGCCGAATCTCTCCACTCCTTCAATAGGCCGCCATATTGAATTTTTGGATTATTGGGTATAATTCAAATAGCGAACAACGTATAGCTCTCAAAGTTAGTAAGAGCAGTTTTATGAGACGCTTAATCAATAAAATGAAAATCCCTCTACTCCTTGATCGGGCCGCCATATTGAATTTCCAGATTATTGGATAGAGGAAAGTAACCAAATATGGAATACCATTTGGTTTTTGTGTTATAAAAAAAAAGATATTGTAAATCAAAAACTTTTATTCTCATTTATTATCAGTCATACAGTTGCGCTTAACTAATTGACAGTCTTGTTTTACATA
>QYTT01090609.1:0-18909 GCA_006980735.1 Dasypogon diadema
ACAACATATGATTTAAATTGACATTTGATATCTGTAATTGAAAAGAATATTAAAAAGTTGATTACTTGTTGTGCTTAGTTTATGTTTGAGTGGGGATGTGCACATGAGGGCAGGAAATAAAAATGAAGGAAAGGTATGTTTGGTAGATTTCTGAAATTAGACGAATTTGCATTCAAATTTGAGAAGTGTAACTAAAATGACCCCTTTTAATGCCAGCTCATCATCGTCGATTCATCAGTGCCTATGGCGATCCCCTTAGAATCTTAACCGCTTCTATGATTTTGTCTTTCCAAGGCTTGCAATTTTTAGCACAACTTCAACAGTTAACGACATGCAATGCACACGCTACACTACCACAGACAGGTAGAGGCAGATGCTATAATCCCAGTATTTCTGTATAATTTGGCGTACGGTAAAGAACTGATCAAGCGTCGGTCTTCTTTTGCAGAAGCCACAATGATCTTCGCCAGGGATATTTTTGTTTTTGCACAGCTTAGACAGAAGCAAATTTCGCGAAATAATAATATATAATAAATAGATTCTTTCTAATCAAGGATAACCTGAACCTCCTTATTCCATGCCTGAATTAACAGCTGGGTCGTCATCTTTAATTAGTTCGCCCAGAATGCTATCGGCTCCTAGAGTTAGATTCAACTGGTAGTTTTTCTGCGGCTTCCGTTTTCTTTACCCGTTCTTTCAATAACCCTCTCGTTTTATAGCTGCAGATATGCGCAGCCTGCTGACGTTCTCTACAAAATTCTAACTTGGTGTTTCTAGTGGATCTTGTAATGACGCTTTTCCTTCTTTTACGCTGCTATTCCAAACTCCTTGTCATACCAAATGTTATAGAAGTCTACGTTACAGCGTTTTTGATGTTTGTTTTGTTTGTTGCAGCATACATTTTTGTCTGAGTCAGCTATGTATGTGTGGGACCTTAGACTTCCTTGGTAAGATGTTACTATAGTCGCTGATCTTTGAATCTTTCTGTATTGAAGACTGGTCGCGAAAACGGAGCCTTACAAAGAGGTAATCCGAATTACAATCCGCGTCTCTGCAGGATATATTATATCAGTAGTGCTAAAGAAATGTTTTCTGTCAGTGATCAGTATATATCTTCCCCTGGAAATTTTCAAGTGGCTTTGAGAACGATGAAGACGATAACTGCTGCAATTCAATTAGGTCCTTGGAATCAGCGAAATCTACTGCTCTATAACTAACTGCTTTAAATCGGTCAGCATCAATTTTATATGTTATAAGCACGAATTAGGTAACTCAGAAGTTTATATCTGCCCTAGATTTACATTGGTGAAAAGGTGTCTTCCGTTTAGTAGAAAATATAAAAAAAATAAGCGGAGTAGGAATAGGAGTGCATTATTTCCTAGATCCAGGAAGGAAGGTGAGAAATGAAAACCTAAACTAAAAAATATCTATTTGCCCTTACCACTGATAAAATTTGCAAAAATGCAAAGTGATAAATGGCTAACAAAGCAAACGCAAGGAAATTCCATTTGAAGTCTAAAATATGTTCCATTTGATAGGCACCTAAAAGTAAATTAATAATAGGAAATTACAATTCGGTATTCAATAATTAATTATTGTGTTTACCTCCTAATCGCAGCAGATAAATCGGTATGATAAATAATAGTCCGTGCTGTATCCAATAGGTCGTCTCCTCTAGAGGTAGAAGCCTTGACTCAGCGTCAGGAAATAAAAACGCTAAAAATGGTCCATTTAAATAATTCATTTGTATCCTAAATAAAGCTGTCGTTGTTTTGCTAGGCCTTGCTGCTAACAGGTAAATCTGTAAAGAGAAACGAAAATAATGGTTTTGTACTTGAGTATCATTGCAGTAAGCGCCATAACCACTGGATGCTTTTTTCACACTTTTATTTTTGGCGATTATTAGTCGCCCGACGACAATAGTTGCCCGTCATAGCAAAAGGATTAAAGATAATCTGTGAGAATGGCTTGTGTTGATATTACTAGCACCGAAAAAGGGTTATACTCGTTTCTGATCTGCTATGTTGTGATATTTAATAAATGCATGAACACTTCACACTCAGGGCATATTGTAAACGAAAAGGGCAAGGCAGTGTCCTAGAATTGACCTTAACAGGGTTGCAAGTCATACCCTCTTACATTAAGTAAATGGAAAAAATGAGGGAAACATTTCATGTATTTTAGAACAGTGAATTGGGTTTAGCTAAAGTAGCAGAGGACGAACATAACTTGATTCTCACTAAACGTGTAAAAGGAAAATTTTATAATCTAATAAAAAAAGGAATTGGAAAAGAAATTGGTTCCCCTCAAGCGAACTGAACATCTTATTAATATATCATGGAAGAGCAATGGGCCCAGAAGTGGCCTAAGTTCAAGGGATCCTCGTGGTCCCACATCATTAAGAAAAATATCATGAAGTTGTGTCAATCGCTGTTATTAAGTAGACTGTGAATGATTAATTTAGTGGAGAAAATGTGCATATTGAATTCATTCTTGCAGAGAAAAACCGATTCAATTTAACTATTGCAGCCAAGGATTGTGATCCTGTAACAAGAGTGCTACATAAAATCGCGTGTAAAATTAATTTTATGCCTGCAACAACAGATAACACGACGCCACTCCCTCCGTGTGTTAAAATCTCTGACAATTAATCATCGAAGAAGGAGACTGCCCACCAACATGTTCAACAACTCCTGAAAATAAATGAGGAAATTGTTTGCAAAATTACTTACTTGTATGATCGTTGTGATATGGCAGGGATTAAACGCGAAAATCACTGTTTTTGTGGACAGTTTAAAGCCCATTTCCATTCCTAAGATGAAAGTCATTGCGACCAGTAGAATTTGTTTGCCTAAGGGTGGTGAGGAGTCATGATGTGACTGATGTGGGATTGGTATGCTGATAAGTCGGATGCGTGGTATTGTCCACTTCAAAATCCAGATGCTTATGCCTGTTATAAAGATGCCTTCCAATACTTTTCGCCTTGTTGTTAGAAAACCCGCACACTCCGGACCAGTCGTTCTTGGCATGGATTCTGTGATGCCTTCCAAAGCCCAACTCCAGTCCATCATTATATTTTCTATGTATATCGTCTACCCCTCCTGGAACAGATAGATAAATGTTAATTGAATGATTTGGTTTAAGTGGTTTCAGTCTAAGAACTGAAGGTAAAACTTCTGTTACATTGCTTAAAACGCCGATAGATCCATTGCTTTTATATGATTCCACTTTGAGTTTCTCCTAAGGAATATTCTTCTCAATTTACTTGAACAGTTGATTATCGAAAGTGAAAAAGAAATCCAATTTTCTGTGAAAAAGAATATTTTTTGAATTATGGGAACAGATTCAATTTTCACTCTCCAATTTACTTTTTCGCTCCACACAGAAACGGATTCATCACATTTAGCGCGATCGATTTGCGTCTCCATTGAATCCGGGAATAGGAGAAATCCTTTAACCTGGATTTTGACAAGTCTAAAAAGTCTCAATGGCCGAAATAACTGCCAACAAAATGTGGTTTCCATTAAAAAGAAGGAAACCCTGCGGAGTGTTTTATTGCCGTACTTCTTCCATCCCATCAATCATTGCATGTGTCAGCGTGAAAATATTTTTCTTTTTGGTCTGGGAGCGCAGAGAAACAACAGCAAGAACAGGGCTTTTATGGCGTATAGCAGTGCTGTATTATTTTAATATTCTGTTGGAGGTGGGTAGTATAAACCGCATGCACTCGGGCCACCCACACCTGAAGTAGCACCATTTCCCGGCATGACATGTGTCCTTAAACACGAAAATGAGTGCTTCTTTTAAATTCGACGTTCGTATGCACTCTGCACTGCTTGGATGCATCTGGGAATTTCATCCGAAGAGCTAAGGATTGTGGCGCAGACTGATTGTCTCGTGCAAAGCTGCATAAAAGTATTGTCCTCCGCGCATTTATGAGGAAACTTAAGCAGGATTCCTTCCATGCACGACCTTCCACCACACGAGCATCATCCCTGAGAGAGCACTGGCAATGAACCCATTGTGCCTAGATGCTTTGACCTAGCCCCAATTGGGCTTATCACCCATCCCGTCTGATTAAGGCAAAAAATAGAACAATCGAAAATTCAGTGCGAAAAAGAAAAGCACACCCGAGCAGGAGGCGAGGAAGAATCGTTTTCTGTTCCAACACGGTTAATCAAATATCCGCACTCCTCGCACTCCGCAGTTCCATTGTCCTCAGGAAGCTAAGAAAGACATATCATAGCCATAAAAGGAAGCTTAAAAGCTCATTTTATTATGGAAAAAGTCATTTGCCATGTCCTTACAGCTGGAGCTTAGTGGGATGGCATGTGACATTTTACGCAACGATCGGGATTAATTGTCCTGGGAGGGGCTGTGATTAGGCGGCTACCGGTGGAGGTGGTAGGGGTGGATGGGTTTGCCAGCTTTGATTAAAGTGGATGCTAATTGTTGCCGTTTGATTAAGCAAATTTTCCCGCCATGAGGTGCTATTGAAAGGCGCTATCTAAGAGTGGATCCGTGCGAATTATTTATTCAATTAAGATCACATTTAAAGCCGTTGGCCAAATGGGATATAATTGAAATGTGGAAAGATAGCTCAGGGATTTGCTGAAGTTTTTTGGCCATCAGAGCATTTCAATAGTTAATTACCTAACAGCGATTTGGTTCCTGGAAGGTTTGTGGTGTCACCACACCGGGTGAAAGGGTGAGTTTTGACCTGTTGTTTTTAAAGGAAAAATTGGAAAGTTTTAACCAAAAAACGAAAAGTTACCTTTTGGGATAGTGGGAAAAATTTATAATTATTTTAAATACACTCGTGGCCAAAAACAAACCCAGCTTTATGTAAGAAAGAAAGGAACGTGCTGTATAGAAATTATTAGATATTATCCATGAACAATGGAACAATGGTTTTCCGACTAACTACAAGTTCCAGTTGCACTTCGATACCGCTATCTGGAGCAAAGTGGTTCCGAAAGGTACAATAAAAGACAAAAAAAACTTAATAATTAGTTTATCTATACTCTTCTATGTAGGAATATATAAAAGAATAAAGTGTAATGAGTCATCGATGAGGTGTTAGTGAAGCAGGGCAACTTTTTAGACAAAAAGGGAAGTGGAAGTAAGAGAAAAACGTCGAAACGACGTTTGCAAAATTTGACCTTAAGAAAACGTTTTGCAAATATTAATCCTGGAGGAAATTTTGAAATTTGGCTTATTAGCGCGGAGATGTGTGAAAAAAACCTCTCTCTTTGTAGAATTGCCAGAAAGGCGTCTTGATTAGACAAAAGACCGCAGACATCTTTGAGTATTGGAAAATTGTTATCTTTTCTGATAAAGTATCCTGTCGCAACTCCGGTCTCCCCCTAAGCAACGATATTGTTCTTTCGGGTCAAGGGTTTTGGTCATAGCTGTCTTAAGATTTCTTAAGTACCAGGCGAAAGAAGAGCACGATTGGCGAGTAATTTTTCAGCTCATTGGGAGAACTAGAGGACAAGGAGTTAGGTGAAATGGTAATGGCTAGTTCTAGTCACGTCCTTTCAGGTGAGGTTCCATGTTATATACACATGTCACAATGGATAATTTTCCAGACCTAAATGAGATTGACTCTATGTTTTCTGAGTAGCGTCTCTCTAAGTTTACCTAACCAGGGCCAAGTGAATAACGCCTTGAATAAAATAACTGTTAATGTTCATTCTTGGGGTGCTCATATGACTCAAATTTCATCAATATTTTGCACGGATGTGCAACTTGCACAATCTATTGACATCCGGTGACTTTATATAAAATTTGCCTGTGGGATCCCAAATTTTGAGAAGTCACTTTGTCGCATTCAATTTGCGGTGCAACACAGTCACATATTTCATCTGTGAGGAAAATTACTTTCAAACTTTGTTATATGCGACACCCATTCAGTGGTGAATTATAGTTGCCTTCGGTTCGAAAGCCCTTCTCATAGAAACACTAAAATTCCTTGAAAGTTTTAAAAAAGTGGATTGCTATCCGCGACATTTTCAACTCTCTCTAAGTTTTTTAAGAGAAGTATACATCCCTGACCGAGGTAGAGGCCAATATTTAAACAAAATTTGACTGCAGCGCCCTTTTTCCGGGCGTTTCTTGTCTCCATAGCCCGATAACCTATAAATTCGCATTATTGAGCATTGTTGTTCCATTATTTGCCAGCTGGCAATAAACTCAGTTTGGTAATTCAAAACTTGTTTGCCTTGGATTATGCCGGGTACTGCCTGCTGAACAAGCCCGATAACATTTCCCCTTCTGCATTATCCGGAAGAGACTGCATCACATGCTGTCATGTCACTTCCTTGCTGCTAAGGTCGGATTGGTGCCCGGAAACCACTTCCTCTCGGAAGCAAATTTTGCCACAGTCTCATTAAATCGTTCCCAAATAGATGCCAAGTTAAACTGAAGGAAAAATAAAATCGCTTAACAAAGCGGGTACCATTTCATAAATCCACTTGCAATGGGGCGTTTGATGAAAACTTTTCAGCGGCTCCATTGTCCCAGAACGATTCGTTTGCCTCCTCCCGAATATGCACTTAAAATCACGCCACTCAAATTCAATAGAGTCTCCTCCTACCCCCGGTTATCAATAAAATCCACTCAGTTTGAAAATTGTTTTAAAACTTTTCGTATCGATGGATTTGGGCAGGACCTTCAATGTTCTTTTTGCTATAAAATATTTATGAAGTGAGAGAACTCAAAGTTATCCTTTAATTTTTAATAAAACGGTTACGAGATGTGGGCACTTAGTTGTTATGGTGGAGTTCCCATGATTCGGGAGGCAAAGTACAAGTAATAATTTCGTGATGTGGAAGCATGGCCGAAACCTTGTTATTTAATTTATCAAATTACAAAGAAGTGCCTTAGTCGTTCGTGTGAATTAGAGTCATTTGAAAACACGGAATTGCAGGTTTGCGCGGGCATCCATATAAAAAAGAAACACCTTCTGTAAGAACGCACACCTGTTTAATCATTATCAACCCAGCCTCAGTTTGGTTCAATGGAAATATCATTTGTCTCGCTGGTGTATCTTTAATCATTATGATATGTATATATGAACTGTACGCAGAGATAAATTTTTCCAGCATTTGTACACATTAATTTCGGCCCACACCTTTCGGTCTGTCTTTTGCTAGCGTAGCACTTTTCAATTCCATTCCGTTCATCGGAGCAGTTTTCTTTCAGGTATGCATGAATTGTTAATGTCTCACACTCGTGCCTATCCTAATCACCTCAGAATTAAATGTGGAACTGCTGGGTTCTGCCGGTTCACATGGGAATCGAAATACACGACACTGAACAAATATTTGATACAAATTCCGCCTCTTTCAAACGGATCGATTAAAATGTTATTATGAGCCAGAGCAGCACTGAAACAACAAACTTTTCCTGGCTTTCCAAGAATTTCTAAAAAAGTTTTAGAGGTAATGAGACCTTGTCGTTCTGTCGTTCCTGCCTGGGAGTTAATAACAACTGCACAGAACTCTCTGACGTCCGAAATGTAAACGCGTTTGAATGAGTCATTAATGGATTAGAAGTTCGAAAGTAGAAAGCAATTTCCCTAATTGTAGTCGTTGCGGAACGAATCTATATTAAATTATCGAAAAAGGAAAACTTTACCGGAAGTTATTTCTTGTAGAGCCATCGAATTTTAAAAAGTGCACTTCCAGAAAATGTTACTACGTTTTACGCAATTATCGTAATGGAATTTCTCTTGCAAAACAGAAGGTGCTCTACGGAAAGATTTGAAAGTTTCCTTTAGTTGGTAATTTCATTTTGCTCATAAATTCTACAATCTCCCCAATGTTTCTGATCTCCAGATCTATTTTTCGGATTCCATGCTCTCAAGATAAAAAACCTTAGGGGATCTCTGATCTGTAACAAAATTATACCACATTATTTGTCTGTATAAATTTATGTGGCTAATTTTTTGACTACGTATTCAACAAACGGTATTGACGACAGTTTTATATCATCTTTTCCTAAATATGCGAATCCATTTATAACGTAATTAATATTTATATCCGATATCAACCAAAACTTGATCCCAAATTTGTCAGTTTCATTTATTATGTATTGCAGGAATTCGCACATAGCTTTCGCAGCCCCTGAAGAAATTCGCAGTTATCTTCTAAACTGGGCAAATATTTTGAGTGATTCTATAGTTTTAGTAAATTCCAAACCACAAAATTTATTAGGAACATCCTTAACAGTATCTTTTTTCCATTGAAAACCTTCAACCTCTACCCTTTAATTCGCCTTATTTTTAAATCTACTCCATCACATCTCATTAATATATAAAAGCCAATAACCCCTGGTCCTCTAGTTCCCTTGGAATGTCACGATCAAAGAACGTGCACGTGTTTAAGTAACCCTGCATGGGCAGCAATACGCGACACTAATTATACAAGTGGCCCAATAGAGGACAACTTAACCTAATTACGGTATAATTTACCCGTTCTGGGCTTCACTGCAGAAAAAAAAGCTCCAATAATACCTACTCTGCTGTTAGGGGTGGAGAAAATGCCTGTAATTCTTCGTAAACGGCCGTTAGATAACCCTCAAAGGCTACGTGACTTTGCCCTGTAATGAGCCATTTCAAGGTGAACCCCGTCGGTGAAAGACAATAAAAAGTGTATAGCGCTACGAAATGAAGGGTTAAAACAGTGAAAAGTAAAAACTACCCCAGATAAGAACGAGTAGACAAATTTGTAAATGAGTCGGTAATTGAACAAGTTTCCTCGACTGGCAGGTGGACGATTACGTTAACACGAAATCCCACAAACGAGCAACGCATTCCAGAGGTGGATACCTCGCTGCGGGGGATGAAAGAAATGAAAATTGTTTTCAGTTGCCACCTCTCATTTTCTGTGTTGCATGCCAACCAAGGCAGGGGTTAAAGTGACGCCTATAAAGCCACTTTTTATAGATTTCCAAGGATCAATACCGATAGTAATCCACCCAGTCGGCCCCCGGCTTGGATCAATGGGGAAGAAAATGAGGGCAAAACTAATATTTCAAGCCAAGTGGGATCGTTTGAATATGTAAGACTCGCACACCGCTTTCGAAAGGAAATCCCTTTTGATGTACCTCGACGAAGTTCTAGGATTTCCTCGTGTGCGAAAATCAGCTTCGCTAGCTAAACTGGCGATGGTGAGCGCTGATATATTCAGATTCAGATTCTGTCATGGTTATGTGCAGAAATATGCAAATAAAGCTCTCATCGCACGTGCTCATCATAAAATTAAGATGAAAAGAAAAATACAAATAAATCCAGTTCCGATGCATGTAGTTCGGGCGACATATGAATATTCCACCAGAGGATGAACACTTGTTGGAAATATACAATAAAAGTAGAAAAGTTCCGCTCACACCACCTGGAGCTGCTGCATATTCATCTCGCGTCCGAGTGACACAGAAGCACCTGAAGAGAAAGCTTCACTTGCGTGGTGTATGCTGTTGCCTTAATGTGAAAGTTTTTAAAGCAGCCTGCTGGGTATGTGCTGGGATGTGTCTCTGGGGGGTGGCGTTCACTGAGCAAATAAAAAAAGGATTTTACTACTGCAGGAAGTCGGCAGCAAGTGTAGCGTCTACTAGTGTGGTTTAAAAGCAAGCAATATTTCTGGAAAATCAGAATAAATGCGTAGATACCAGTATTAGGGTAAAACAGCAAATTAAAGCACGTGGCTAGAGGGGTTGTGTTAATTAAAATGACCTCACCCTACTTCGTCGAGTGGCTCAAGTGAATTGTGAGCTTTTGCATGCATAGCTGTGCCCGTTTGAAAAGTTGTTTTTCTTTTAATTGCGAAATTTTGCTGGAACACATTTGAATATTACCTCTACAGGTGGTGGAGAATTGATGCATTCTTGAAATAATGGACGTAGAAGGGTCCTGATTCGCAGGTACTTTATTAAAGAGAAGCTAATAAAGGGAAAATGGCCTACACTCCTCTGTCTCTGGATGAATGCTGGGTATCCATGAAATTACAGCATCTCATATCTTTTCCTAGGATAATTACTAGTCCAGATGGAAATTTCCTCCCTTATATAATTGACTGTTTTGATCACATAGCCTGGGTATATTGTGAATTCTAAAGAGAAAGTATTTAATCAAACATAGGAATGCTGATTATATAATAATTGGACTGGATTTGGAAGTGCAATGCGGAGCAAAGGAATCCCTTAACCAGTATGTGCATCCTTTCAGTCATGCTAGGGTGAATGATTACCAATTATTTTTATTTGTGCAAAATCAAAAAAAAATTGTAAGTGTAATGTCAAACAATAATATTCAAAATTACCCTGAGTGTACATTTTGCAGCAGCAGATCCAGACGTCTAGCCGAATTGAGAAAAGTGGTCACCCGATGTAGAACGGTCGCAACATGATCACACCATGTCATCTTATTGTTGGGCATAATACCACTAGTCTCACAGTTCAAAACAAGGCCACTCAATTTTAAAGCAGGAAACTCTAAGGTACCGAGACTGGAACGTGCAATGACCATTTAATTGGATTTATTTGTATTTAGGTTGAGCCCATTATACACCGCCCATGTTGGGATGCAATCCGAATCTATGTTCAACAAATTGGCAGAAACCTCAGAATCAACAGAGCATACATAAGAACAGATGAGTTAAGGGCCACCTCAGGTAAGTCATTAATAAACATGCTAAACAACAACGGTCCAAGAATTGAGCCCTGCGGAACACCAGTTACAACAGCAGAAAATGCTGACAAGTGGCTGTCACTCTTGACTTGTTGCGTACTATCAGATAAAAAGCTACATATGAGCTTAATAGCAACCCTACTAAGTTTAAATTTATGAGTACTCTAAGCTGTGGATCCAATCGCAGCATTGTAATGTTAAAAAGTTGATGCACTTCCAACCACATAAAAGTGAAAGCTTACCTGTCCTTTTTTTCCTTAGGTTTATTCTTGCCATCCCTTTTTCAAATATCTTCCGAAACCACAGCTTTTCGTCAGAGACCTGTTATCAAATGAGTTCTTTCCGCAATTCTCAGTTAAACCATTCTTTTACTGGCCTTGTCTTAATAACAGACAGCTATTTTCAAATTCTCCGCAATAAAGAAAACCCAACAATTTGCTTGGCTTGTTCCCATTTTTCCTCTTTATGTTATTTTCCTCTTTATGCTATTTCCCTGTCCGTTTGGAATTAACTCCAAGAACGACACAGTGCAGCCCATCTTAGCATAGAAATTACGGACAGAACTTTGGGTAACTTTGTGAATTTTTTTCTGTGTTGGGCAACCTTTGTAACACCATAAAGATTCCTCGTTCACAATATCGATTGTGTATTTCCAAAATACTGAGGACAACAAGAGATTTTTCAGCGTGATGGATGTGGCTCCCTAGTAAATGAGGTTAACTCTCTGTTTTAAAGAGTTTCTCACATAGTTTAATTGTGAAAAATAGAAGATGTCTCTTACAGTCCTTGAACGTAAATTGAGAACTGCAGTTAGCCGCAAACAACATCTGGCACGAGCCTGCAGGTACCTATACAACTTTATGCAAATTGCAAATTATTAAAGCCAATTTTTATGGGCTTCGCGTGATAAAACTCGAGTAATTTATAGTAGAAATTCGGCTTTGACCCTCTTTCGTTTGTTAAACTTTACTCGAAAGTAATTGCTCAGGATATTTTATTTCATGAGGGGTTTGATTTATTTGATTTGGAACTCTCCTCATAGTTCTCATAGAGGGAGCATTTGCTGAAGGATTACAGTAAAAATTCAAAAACGTCCTAAACCCTAATTGGAAATCAAAATCGAGAGCAAATATATATATCCCTCACGGATAAGTACCTTCAGTGAGTGGTAGTAAAATTAGTGAGATTGCCATTTGCAGCAATACAGGTAATAGGGCAATTTCTCCAGAAAAGTGGAAGTTATTTAAAAGACAATAAAAACTATTCAAATGGATTGCTACCAATGATTCTGGATTCGGCTTCATAATCCCCTTGATTCACAGCAACTTTGTAACCGAAATTTACGAGTCGTCTGCTGCAGTAACTAAGCACTTATCGTAAAAATAATAATTGCAGCATTTCCAGAATATATATATCCGCATCCTCAATCCAGGCATCGTTTGTCTGGCGGTGGTAGGTGCAGATAAATTCACTGGAAGCTACTTACAGCCACAGAAACTCCGGAACGTGGCTTAGTTATAAAGTTGCGTCATATAATGTCGTACAACTCCCTTAGCCCATTTTGTATACAAACTGCACTATAATGCCCTCGAAAGTGGAATTTTAGTGCCATTAACACAAACTGTAGTCCTATTGTGTCTGCAGATGTTATCTCTCTCTATTTACCTCCTCGAATGCAGTGCACAGTCTGCAAGGATTTATTACGAAAGGGTCAAAAGCAATTTGCACATGTATGCAACTTCTCCATCCATTTCTTGTTATATGACGACAGTGCATAATATGCGAAGATCAGAGCGGTGTCGGCGGAGGATAATGTAAATCTAATCAGGAATGCTAGACACAGTAACGTCCAGTCTTTTGTGGCCCAAAATATAATTCCCTGTAGACAGTAGTTGTACATCCCCCGTCGCATTGTGCTGTCATCCCTTCAATCCGGTGCTATTGAATGCGGAATGAGGAAAGCTCGCCAATAGTCTAAAGGACTCTTTTCAAATTGGTCCCAGAAGGAAGTTTTCCTGAACTATCGGAATTGTTGGCATAATTGCCTACTTGGACAGCATGTTCCTTTGCCGGGTTGCGTTGGAGCATATGTGAGTTTCACGAGGATATGAGGAGAATTTTATTGCAGATTATCAGAGCTAGAAGTTACTTTAGGGATGGTTTGGAATTGCAGGGCCACATATTTCATGGCATTCGGTGTTTTTTGCTCTCTTCTTGCTTTTGTAAGGATTTTTTTGGAAGTCAAGGTCTTTGTGAAAGACAAAGCGTAGCTGAATATTTTCCAAGGGCCATAAGGGGAGGAAGAATTCGTTTCCTCCTTTACCTTCTGCCATTAGAGTTCGGTTCTGAGAGATTTTTACTGGTTAAATAAGAAGGTCCTTGTTAAAACTTTTAATAATTATTAGAATTTCCCGATTAATAAACTTCGTTGACGATGGGCAAGGGCGTCTTAGAAAGGTTCACTTATTTAAAATCTCTTGGTAATGAGGTTGCTTTTGGAATATAATAAGTTTGTGTCAGATATTTTATACTTAGATTGGTATGTTGGAAATATTTTTAAAATAACTATTCACTGAATTACTGCTTCGATAAGACTTCAAATGTTAGCTCTTTGTGAAACCCATCTTCCAGTAACGTAAATTTTACTATGCTTCGTTAGTAACACCAGGGCCAGTCATTTCACGCTTTGTGAGCCTTCATTGTTGATTTCGTTAGTTTAGTCTGTACACATAAAATAAAAAATAAAATAAAAGGAACTCAGTAATTATTACCCAGGCCTTTTGTAGGTGATATTGGACACTAACGGAGGTATTCAAAAAATCTGCACAACCTTTCAGTAACAAAAATTTTATTAAATTCACCCAATGAAATATGTAAAAAAATTAAGCTATGCATAATGCACTTCTAATAATAATATTGAATTTCAATAATGCTATAACAACGAACAATTCCAGCTTCTGTACAACTTTAGATTAGGTTAGAGAAGACGGTTACATTTTGGCTTTGCTGAAAATACGTACTCAGTTTGCACTGCTTCGAACTGAAAATAGACCTGTTTGTGTTGAAATTTAGAATTTCTTTGATTTGAGTTGAAATGAGCCTACTTGATTTTAAAAACGACATTATTATTGAAATGCGACTAATACGATTTGAAAATAGTCGCGTTTGAAATTAAAAAAAGTATACATAAAGACAACAGTGGAATGCTTGAGTTCCGCTTTTCTTCTTTTCATTAATAGTTAAGGGTGTCAAAAGCGGCTTTTGAGAAAATTTCGAAGGCTCCAGAAAGCCGCATTTACAATGGTTAGATGACGTGAAAACGGACTTCAGGACGCTAAAATTCCCAAAAAACCTTTGGAAGAAAAACTTCTAAGGTCGTAATATCTGGAAAGGATAAAAGGCTGCAAATTATCTACTTCGTGGTTTAAAGAATTTTGAATCTGACTACGAATTATTACTGCAGATAATAAGAATTAGTAGAGACGACGTTAAAACCTGATTTTCTTCACACTTGTGTTAATACATGTCATGCGGTGCAATTCCTGCGATATCAGTAACGGAGAACTATAGTAACATGCACATGCAGGTTGACAACGTATCCGGACTCATTTAGATACAAGATATCTTATATTTATACAGATCTTGAATATGAATCTTTAAAGATCCGAAAATTAGTACTGACTCCCATATATAGCCTCACTTTTTTAGGCTTAGGTGTTGGTATTACTGTTTGTCAAAGAGTATTTATATACGATTGTAAGTATTAAAAAATTTACTCGTTTGAAACATTGCAACTTATTATCGACAATAAAATAAAATAACACCTTTCAATTAGCGGCTGCCAACTTGACAATGACTATCATTACTGCCAACGTATAAAACTAATTTCAACAAGATTTCAAACGTTGTTTTTTTTGCCTACATACCTGCATTTTGTAGCGAAAAACACAGCTACAGTCATCGATTGATTTGTGAACTTTTTCCTCCGATTGGAAAAACCGTTTTCAAGTTACAGCCATTTGAACAAAAGCTATGAGCTATTATAATTAATTTTTTAGTTATTTAAGCATCCAAGTTTTACTTCATAATTTATTTCCATGTGTTTTGCTTGAATTAAGCAAAATAATATATTTTCCGTAAACTTTACAGTTCTAACCTACCACAAATGTTTTTCGCTCTCCTGGAAAATTGTAAAAATGTGGCTTATTCCATTTCGCCTTTGCAATTACAACGCATGCTGGAATGTATACGCCACCCAATATTGTAGGAAATAAATCTTTTGGCTTGAGAAGATAACACTTTGTCTATGCTGTTTTACTGGATGTTGGATTGCAGCGTACATTCAGGGGTAACATATATGATAAAGTTATTTATAATTTCCCAGAATTATTTCCGCAATACTATTTGCATTACATATACGTCATTAAAGCCGTTTCAAAGATAAATAGAAGTTTTAAAAGCTGGACTTCCCCAGCTATTTCCATTTTGAAATCTGAGTTTCATCAGGTGCTCTTTCCAATTTTTTAAACTTACGAGAAGTACTAAGTAAATTTATTTCGGAAATTTAGGAAATACGTATTTGAATTGCCTGAATAGCGTTGTGAATTAGTTCACTCTATCTTAAGGGGGAAATAATAATAACCGACGTTTTCGCTTTATATCTGGAAAAAAAATCCTGCCACAAGAGACCACATGTGCTCCAGTGCCTCAATTATGTGAAGATAGAAAATGTAACAATTATCGTTAATTTGCAAGAGGGCCACTTACGGACATTCAAACAATTTGCTCTCTATATAAAATTCATTAAGGACCACCGACCAATACAGGTTTAAAGAGCAGTCTGTGTCCAACCTTTATATTTAGCTCGTTCAGAACGAAACTGTGTCGAACCGAATTCAATTAATAGCCACAACCTTGGGAGTAAAAACAGCCCTACAACGATAAATGAAATAATTGGAAGTCTGCATCTGAACCATGATAGCTCTACAATAAATAATTCATTTTGTTGAGTCTGTGCCAAAATTGTCGACTAAAAGCCACGTAGGGCTGAACGTGTAGCATTCGAGTGTAGCCAAACAAGTAATCCCTTCCGCATCACTATCAGGAGCGTCGTATCGTACACCAGTCTTATTTATGTTGCAAAGTCGAAGTGGTACAAGCGGACCGTAAACAATAAGTCGGCCCGACAGATACATTTACCTATGTCACTTCATTGCTGATTGAATCGAGAGCACATAAAAATCATGAGTTAGGCTATTGCTGACCCGGAAAGGATAGGGAAGCAGCGAACCTGACGACATCCGGGATGACGATGTAAAATTTACGGTAAAAGTGTGCGCATATATAATAACAACAGCGGAGCAGTGCCAAAATACATAAAGTAGGTACTCGCAAAAAGCTCTCCTGACTTGTGGTATGGTTATGACAAGCAAATGGGGGAGGGGGCGAAGAAGACTGGAACCATAAGGCTCTGGTTGCATCCAGGTCCTGTGCTGTGGGCCAGACATGTGCGGATATATATATATATATATATATATAAAGCAAAAATAGCGTCTACTATTTTATACGTACTTCTAATTTAGTGGGCTGATAGCATGGAGTTGGCAAAGCCGGTGGCACCAAGCTACCGCATCTTCGATAGGGCAGGTGTCGGATCTTCTGCTTGCTGACCGCGCTATTGGCGGTTAGTTGCTTTTCCTTGACTTCCACTAGTAGCACTACTTCCTTTCTACTGCTCTACTGCTCCTAATTTGGAAGGCCTTTATGTCCCCTTGTGGCAAATGGTAAATCTGCACAAACACTACTTTTTGTAACCTTGCACAGCCTCACATTTCACTTGCATTTTTCCTTTTTCTGATGGTAGCGATTTTATGTCGTGTTGTACTAACGCACGGGAAGGGAAATTCATGACAGGTAAAGCACTTATTATCCTGTCACTTAATAGCACAAATCCGCGTCAGAAGGTGATTGTCACTCACTATACACGAGCTAAACGCTGCCGCACGAAGGAAACGAAAACAAAAACAATTTGGGATTGTGGGCAGGAAAATAATAACAAAAGAAGAAAAACAAGTGGAACAGGAATCCTCCCCCTAGAAGTGTCCTTTCTGTCGTGATTTTAATTCTCACTCAAGCTTCCTATTTACAAGCGATTTCTTGCGATGGGGCTGGGGAGACTGTGCAACTCAGAAAAAACTTCAAACCAAAAATAGAATCGCAGGGAACATTTTCTTTTGAAATTAAATGCAAGGGTAGTCTGGAGCTGGTGGAAAACTTAGAAAAAAAATAACCTGGCGTGGAGGGTGTACGGAAAGGAATATTCGATTTTTTTAAAAAAGGGAAAACTTCAATTGTTCTAAAACTTCACTATAGAACGATGCTACCCCACGGACTGACACTTCTCGTTTAAATGCGGCAAAGCATGGTAAGTGGGGAAATATCATGTTTTTCTGGCAAAAGCTCCAAGGTGGAGCTTAAGCAGAGAGGAGCTTTGTAAGAATCGTAAGTTTGGATAGGGGAGGATGATGTCGAATGGTTCGTACTTTGTCGAAGGATCTGCAAAAGGATAAGTCGAATTCTTTTCGCCTAATTTCCTTGACACATTTTAAACCAAGTAGTTTTCATTTACATTTTTGTGAATAATCAATGGCCTAATCTTCCGTTGATTCTGTCATACCGGCGTTCCTAGCAAAATGATATTTTCCTTGGTCGCCTAGTGACATTTACATCCATGAAAGGCCAGTGCTCTAATTGAAATTTATATTAACATGTTGAGTGTCATGGGGGTCTCCTGTGATCCCCATTTAAAAGCTCTCTCAGGATAAAATACATTTTAACACGTTATTCTCTCACGGAAGCTTTTATACTAATTGCGGCATTCAGCGCGTACGCAGTAAACTTTATTTAAGATGAAAAGACTCTTTCTAAAAACTGTTAATAATTCACACATGAGATGTGTCCTGTTTGAAAATAGAATTAAAGAACACTTTCACACGCACGTCCACTTTGCATTGCTAGAGGATCGTCATCATCCCACGACAGAGATCACCAGTAAGCATAATCAAATTCTTAAAGAAATTATCATCATTCTCATCTACACGCCTTACTACGCTCTCTACAGATGTCGAGGTTCCTAAAAAATAAACTGTTGGTTTTATTTTTAAACCATTTCTTTTAAATGTGAAGTTTTGCTTGTGGACGAAGTCAAGCAGGTCCAACTGATCGTTCATTAGCATTTTTCCTTATAATTAGGGACTACATCCATTAAAGCTGCAGGATGTTTTTCCTGGTCTCTTGGTTGATGTCGATTGATTGATTGAAAGCAAATCTCTCTCAATAGACGTCCTTAGGACGAAACATAAAAGATCCTACTGTTGTATCCATTGCCTATTGAAGCTTTGAGTTTTCGACTATACTTTCATGCATGTTTTGGATATTTCGCTTTCATTTCTGTCTATTTTTTACAACAACAAAAAATCAAAAATTTTATTCTCCAGTTGGAGCAACGTGATCTAATAAATATCGCTGTCTATAGGGGCGTTTTCGGTAATATTTTGCATTTTTGACTAAAAATATATTGTTTGTCAAGAATTTAATCTTGAGTTGTTATGAGGAACTCTTACTTTGTTTAATGAGAATTCTTTCACAACTAAGCCAGGATTTAATTCTTGGGAAACATTGATCCTTCGAGCCGGATTCCTCCAGCGACCTATGGATCAATGTTTGTCAAGAATTTAATCTTGACTTAGTTGTGAGAGAATTCCCCCTACTTAGAGGTAAGGATCCCTCATAGTAACTCAAAATTAAATTCCTAGCAAACAATTTATATTCTGAATACTTTTGCCAAAATGAAGGTTTTTATTTGTTTTGGAAATGCGCGAAAAATTGTCCAGAATTATTTTAATTCTCTAATCAAGCATACATCACCCGTGATGAGTTAGTTTCTTTATACATTTGGCAATAATGCATTTATATTGCATGCTTTCTGGAACAAAAAAACCCCACTATCACCCAAACGACGTGATTTGGATCTCCAATACCCGCTAGAAGTTTTTCCTTTTTTACTTTTATAACAAATAATTGGGTTAAAATGTTCTACTTCGCTGTCAGTAAATTTGAGATTTGGAGTCAGTACTGACGACGGTCAGTGCTGCTGACTCATGTAACCATCGGGTTAAAGAGGGATCATTAAAAATTCTTAAAATATTTAATAGTAAAAA
>QYTT01090613.1:0-10641 GCA_006980735.1 Dasypogon diadema
GAATCCCAGCAATGCCCATATCAACTTTATTGAGCTTCTTTCGAAGGGCTCTATTGCATGCTAACTTCTCAGCGCACTTCGGTTTTTTATTTGGCTAGGGAAAATATCTTTCTCGTTCTTTTTACTAAACTCTTGTACATGATATAAGTATTTACTGAGGATATGCTTTGCTCTTGCTTCAGAATTTTTCACTTTTGTGTATTATTCTTCCAGTTGTCGTCATTTTACTTTTCTTCAGACATCTCCTTAATTTTTTCAGTGAGTAACGAAATAATACCATGAATACAGAGTTTAATAACGCCATGAATACAGAGTTTAGGTACCTACTGCGTTCTTTAAGGCAAAGTATCTCCGATATAGTTTAAGCTCATCCGAGGTTGGACTCCTCCGTAGTATCTTCACCTTGTGAGCGTGGGAGACCTTGAGGATCTTAGTGAATTTATAAGGTATGGTAGAGATAATGACTCAGAAATACAACATACTGATGAGCTAGGGTTTCCCATGCCAAATAGATTATCGCTGAAAGATCGGGTCGAGACAGGCAGTGACGCGGGCAAAAGCAGAAGTCTACGAAGGCGGTCGAAGATAGTAATGAGAACCGAGAGGCTGAACCATCAACCCCAAAGGAAGCCACTGTGTCGACGGCAGAATCGATTCAGGATGTAGCAACACCTACGAAGAGGTTCAAGCGCTTAGGCTCTAATACTGAGCAGATGCCTACTTCTGCAAGTGGAGGCTGTGAAAGGGCAAATGGACAACCATCCAAAGTTATCGGTGTGAGTCAACCATAGGGAGGCGTCAAGAGTACAGAAGCGCCTGTGCGCATATGTCTTGTAGTAACCTCGCTATGGGTGTCGGTTTTGAAAACTCTTTAATTAGATTTAAAATTTTCTTTCTTTCCAATCCACCTAGCTGCAGGCAATAGGATTATAATAGAACATTCGGATTCATGAAGTACAGCGTTGGACTCTTGCGGGGCAGGTAATGGTTTTGCAATGATTGTCCCATTTCCCAATTTGGGCATGCTACTAATCCTGCAGGAATTTTGATCATATTTTGGTCTACCATCACAAATACTTGGAAACAGGTGAAGCGCTTCAGCTATTGGAAACAGGCACTGAAGATATTGCAACAGTAACATGGCTTAGGGAAAGTGTTAAAGATTTCCCATAGTCTTGATCAATTCTCTTCCAGGGATGTTACATCTGATGATTTTAAATAAAATTGAGTTTCGAGAGGAATTATCCAGTGGCAGAGAGCAAACTTTGAGCAAGGGATTGCCAAAAGGGTAACCTACCCTAGAGTTTGGAGTTTCCATCCGACGCTTTCACTTGCACTCTGAATTAAATAATAAAAACTGAGATAACTTTTGAATTTTTTTTCAGTATTTAATTAATGTCAAGTGGACTGATGCCTGGAAAATTAGAGAAATTAACTCGAAGATTTATTTAGCCTGTCCAATTGTTTGCATTTATTTCTTCCATGGAAATGAATTTTAAAACTTTCTGAAATTTCACTTCCAAAGAAAGGACGGAGGTGCAGGCGCAGATTTTCAAAGTGTTTTCCATAATTTAATTCTGCCCAGTTTAATTGCATTTTGAACAAGTTTTTATGCAAACTTCTTCTCGGCTTCAGCCATTTCAATAATAAAGTTTTCATACTTTACCGAGGAAGACCATTTTTCATGCAAATAAAAGTAAGTCATGAATCTATCGCAAATGGTACAAGTGCAAAGAAAATTGAATAATTTTTTATTGCACTTTGATCTTGGCATGAATCGGATGAAACAATAAAGAAAAAATTTTTAAATAATAAAATTTTTATAAGTATGAAAAGTTACCGAGGAAGACCATTTTTCATGCAAATAAAAGTAAGTCATGAATCTATCACAAGTGGTACAAGTGCCGGGGAGATAGCATAACTTTTATTGCACTTTGATCTTGGAATGAATTGGATGAAGCAATAAAGAAATAAATTTTTTTTGAAACGTACTTCTTTTATTAATATCTATTCAATTCAATTTAAAAATAAAATCTTCCAACACGCAACGGATTGTAATAACTAAACGTTGGTGAACACCTCTAGGATTTGACATTGAAACCATAGAAGATGGCACAACTAGTATTTAAGGAAAGGACAAATGTTTCAATGCGGTCTGATCGATAGCTCGGCCTGTGAACGAGCAGGTTGAGGCACACTTCTGCAGATTTTCTTCTCTGTTGACATGGGTTCGATTCTTGCGAAGAGCGCAGTGATCTATCTGGCAATTTAGATCAGGGTGCTACTTTGCACCATCACTGTACTTAATTTTTGCTTGATTCTTTCTAATAGATGGTGGCAAACTCACGTCCATCTTATTCTCCAGCAGCACATTGAGTTTTTGTTTGTTCATTCTTCAACTCCAAAGTCAACGCACTGACTTCTTAAACCTGCCCTTGTCACGCCTTGTGTCCAAATTGATAATATGCATCGCATTCACCCGCTCTGTTAAGATTCTCTGCAAGGCGGCCTGCCTCACAAGGAGAAAAAACACTACGAAGATTGGGCTAAACAAGGTCCACACGGGATACGGCGACAATGACAAAAATTCTTAAACTAAGGAATAGGAGATTGTCGAGCTAGAAAAAGCTAATGATTTTGCGGCAGGTAACCATCGGGCTATAAGTTGGAGGCGGGCGAAACTGCAGTAATGCTCGGGATTACAGCATAGACTTCCACGCCCACCTCCATGGGCAGCATAGTGCTTATCCTCTTCGAGGGCATGACTATCTCCATATTGTGCATGGGCGTGACTCGACTAAGTTTGAGATGTACCAGCTGAATCATGGAGCACTATTAACATAGTCTACTTAGTGACAGTAGGCATATCCGGCATTATTTAAGTCGGGTCTCAGTATGTGCCGCCCCGATGGTATTATAGATTAGGAAACGATCGCATAATTAGTATCGAATCATTCGGGGATCCTAAACGTCGTCCCAAGCACCTCCGACATGACAATCCTTCTGGTGGGAGTTATACACATTTCTGAGGTTAGGAGTGACGAGCAGAATCACCGCCGAGAGTGACCGCTCCCCTGCTCGGCTCATTGTAGCGACCAGTATTTGGAAAGCATCTGCGGTGGATTGCCCACATCGGGAAAGTACAGAAAACTTGAACAGGCCTTTCGGCATCCTGTGGTTGTTTAGGACACATTATGCATGAAATCAAATCAAAGGTACACATTAATCCGTTTTTTAATAGTACGCCCATTAGACCAAAACTACAAAGGAGGAACTCATCCTAGCTATTTTCCTATTTCTAGCAAAGAACAAGAGAAAAGAACACTATCATTGGTAAGCGCTGACGAGATTTGTATCAAGGGTCTCATGGCTGATCACGTTAACTATTCAGTCGTCAATATCTATAGTTAGTTGTACTTTGACCTATATCGCTTATTTAAGCCTCCATAATCAAAAACTATAGGTGGCTCATAGAAAAAACATCGAGGATAACAAGAAACGCGGAAAACCCATACACGATGATATGGAGTTGAAGAGATATTAGAGCATTGCACACAATGAGAAGCTTTAGAAAATAACTATCATAGAAGGGACTAAGACTCCGAATAAGATCTTGCAGTACGGATGGTAGTGATGATAATTTTGAAAGTCGATAGAGAATATACCAATTGTACCGAAATGAATGCAGGCTAGGCTGGCCATTAGAACAAATTCGACAGTCGTAAAGTACACTATTAAAGCAAAGATGAGATATCTATTCAAGACAACTGCAATTATATTATCAGAAATCAAAATTTCACAGTCACCTAAAAGTAGCGAAAGTACTTGATCAAATTTCTATTTACATTAAAGGAAGGGAAGAAGCCACAACGTAATGACTCTCATGACAATCATTGACTCCAATTTTCTGATACAATATCTTCCCACCTCCAAGACATTATAACTGATTGTTCAATATTTCCAGGGGTTTTCCAAAAAAAAAAAAATCTCATATCTCACATTAATCCCCACTGAGAGGGAACTATTGGAAAAAGCATTGACGGATAGGCATAGAAATGGAGATCGATTGAATGAATCATCGTGCTGCAACTCCAGGGAGTCCGGATCTACCATATATACACTCACATTCCCCAATTAAGAGTTTCCATCACGTTCAGGAAATTCGATATAATTCCCTTCCTGGAAGGTTCGCAACTAAGAACTACCCAGTACAGTATACTAACAATGTTTAAGGAAGTGGACATTTCAATTTGTTTGAAGACCTCTAGAAAATCCAACTTCCATAGTTCAAGTTGTTAGCACAATATTTGATAGGTTAGGGGACCGGATTGTAGAGCTTCTTCCGAGCATCCGTTATAACATGGAGCATCCATCTGCTTAATATGCCTGCTAGGCTGGTGGTGGTAATGTGCGTAAATAATGGCATTCAGGACAATTTTCAGCAAGTGGCAGACACAATTAAAGGCTGAAATTGTCTCTGTATGATTTATTAAAACGACTCTGCGGTACGTGCTGCCGCCAGATATTAATACGAGGAAACAAGAAATTGAATGGCTACACCATTTGTACTCCGACTTCGTACTATCAACCCTTCCAAGGGCATGATGGGTGTAAACCTTTCAGCAGTGTGACTATCATAAATACTGAAAGGCAGCTTTTCCTCGGAAAGTCTCTTCCAGGATATGAAGGTTTCTCTTCAGGAAGGATGAGGCATCAGCACACATCCTATTTTCTCCTGAAAGCTTGTTGCGAGCTTGAGAGTGAAGCTCTTCTTATCAGTAGAAGAGAATACGTGTGGGTGGTCTAAACAGAATACCGCATGGACCAAGCTACACGATCTGGTTATCTCGGTACAAAAATTATCTCATGTCAGTAGACAAAAATTCGCCGGCAGAACAGTACCTTAATAAAATTGGTATCGCGGTTCGGGAAGTATACTCGTGTGACGACCCTCATCTTTCGTCCTGACGAAATTTCCGGCTCCGACTGTATCGCGAATTTTTGGAATGCTCTTTCGAAGTATTTGAATAATTCACAATCTGTTCAAGGGGAAACCGAGTGCAACGAGAAATGAAATCTTAGTAGAAATTCTTGGAATCGCCAAGAAAAGAAATGCTGCATTAAAGCTAAAGTGGGTGAAGTGATAAATGTGAGGTGATTGCTGTACTTGAGTTCGCTCTGATAAAACCTGGAAATTTGGGATTACGATTTTTCTGGATTAGTCGTCCAGCACCACACGCACAGAGTAAGTCGGATTCATGCTATCGTATTAATCACAAGGTTGCGAATGGTTAACTAAATTACGGCCTTATTCGATATAATGTCCTCCGTCATCACATTTCCTTCGAACATGCTAAGATTAGGGTGAAACGTCGTTAAGACGACTTCGACAGTAGAGCCCAGAATAGCCATTTATTATTTATCATTTCCTTTTAAAGGAGCCCAGAAAATATCAGAATTGACGAGCTGACATTAAGCGGATCAGCACATATCTTCTGTATCTATGGAGCACACACTTGTGCGGGAATGTAAAGCGAAAATTTTATACGCTCAGCGTTTCGCACTAACACCTAAGTTGATGCTAAGTTAAAAACTTTCCTAATTGAGTTCAACCCAAGTTTTACACTCTTGCACTGATTTACTTGGCACAAATTACAAATGCTCCTGTGACTCTCATCTCATCTACTTCATATCACTTCATATCACAAAGAAGATTTCCCAGCGGGACCAACATATTAAAACTTTTTCTGGCCGCAGAATAAATAAAATATTTAAGAGTAAATTGTATCTCGTTTTCAGATTTGATAAATTCCTTGTCGCAAAGTCAGCATTGATAAGAATTTAAAATTCGTTAGGAATGGAAAAATTCTATATACTTGTGTGATGACGACATATATCTCTAAACTCCGGCTACAACATCATCCGTTAAAGAATTTGTTTGGTAATAACAAAAAAATCTCGGGATAGGATCTGTATCCTTGGAATGTTGATGATGATTGATGTGTCTACTTCGTTGGGCCCTCATCACAGTGGCCCATTAAGTTTTTTTTTCTAAAAGGATTAGCGTAGATGGGGAAACCAGTTTTGTCAAAGTTTTAAATAATTTCTAGACATTTTCCTTTATAAATTAATTAACTGGAGAAAATTTAATTAAATTGAAACTTAAATCCCCTTCAAGGATGAGTTTCCTTTGGTATTTTTGGTCCATCTCATGGTTGGTAAAAACGGGAATTAATCAAGAACTGCGTGGTCAAGATAAGGGTTGTACGATGTTAATAAAGTGTTTAGGGTGTGTTTGTAAATTTGTACATCTTCTATTTCATTGTGATGACTTCCATCCACATCTACGTGATTAACTCAAGAAAGCTGGAATTGTTCTCGGAATTTGCGAGATGAAGTGAGTATCTTAAAGATATAAAAAGCATTTCTTATATAAACGTCAGGGGTAAAATTAAGTGAAATTTGAGTATCTTCGTATGGCAAAGAAACACTAAAAACAAAAGTACAAGCAAAGAATTAAATTGCTTAATTTGGAATTTTGGTAAAGTAATCTTATGGGAGGGTTGTGCACAAGCTTTTATAGTCGAAATTTGGACCTCTTACCACTGAATTGCAATATGAGCGTAATACTTTATCAATCCCAACTCAGTGTTCAGGTTTCACAGATGACTAAGTCGGCCACACTGGTGGCCGAGTGGGCTGAAGCACACGTCTTCAGGTTTTCTCCTCTGTTGGCGTGGGATCAAATCCCAGGCGACGATATATCTGGGCAATTTCTACTGATAGGAATTGTACTGGCGAAGTAATTCCATGCCAATTAAATTATTATGGCTCACTTGGAACATTTGTCATGCTAATTTCTCAATCTTCCTCTTCCCCAATTTTCCCTCGCCTAAGCTGTGCTGGGTGCAGCATCATAGGGTTCCCAAGTCGAAGATGCCAGTTTTCCAATTTCCCTTTTTTCCGCAGATCATCCTCCATAATTATACGGTCTCTAAAGTGTTTAATCGGCCTCCACTGAAGGATTTCTGGAGAGCTTACGAGTCCTAGCACCATTCTTATCAATGACAAATATACAAGTCTATTTAATCTTCAGATTTTGTATAATACATTTAATGAAACTTGATATGCTTGGAATCTCATAAATTCCACATAATTCGTAGTTCTTAGGGCATAGGATTTAGTTCTTAAATACTCATAGCGTAGCGTTGTGTTCTTTGTTAAGAGTAACGCTTCTAAGCCAGTAGTTACTGCAGACCTTCTACTACTACTTCTCAAAGTAGATTCACGTGGTTCACGATCTCACAATTAGTGTTTCCATGCCAGGGGAGGCCAGCACTAATGGTGTGCTGATGAGATCGCTTTGCATTTGCTGATCGAGACACACTTCATTTTCGTAACTTTAAATTGAATACATTTTAGTACACCTGGATCTACTTTCACGCGATTTTTTAACGCAATTTACTTTTATGCGGCTTCTAGCCCATTTTGTTTAACACGATTACCACTGCTTCTTAAAGGCTACAGCTCTTCCCTGACTGAAGCCCATCATACTTCCCCATATTCAGTCGATTCCTAAAAAGGAAGAGGAATGCAATCCCTCTAACTACAGACCAATAGCAATTACTTCGATTCTGTTTCAGGTCTTTAAGACTGTTATAAACTCACAATTGATAAAACACTTCGAAACATGATCGCCAAAATGGTTTTTGCTCTGGAAACGATTCGATTACGTTTCTTACCGAACGTTGGTAGCTTCGGCGAGTCAGGGATGATTGCGTTGGACATCGCGAAAGACTTTAATAGAGTCTCGCGCTATTTTAGTCGTTTTAGCCAAACTGCCAGCATTCGGTTTTGACACCTCTCTTCTTACTTGGATTGGAAATACACTTTTTGATAGCTCCATCTGTGTTACCTTGGGTGGTGTTACCTCTAATGCTTATAATATTAACGCCGGTGTGCCGCATGGATCGGTATTGTCTCCCACTCTGTTTTTGCACTTCATTAATGACCTCTTAGCTCTTACAATAGACCACGCATATTTGAATCACTCAACGTGGGCATTAATAAAATTCTTTGCTGGGAGCATTGCGATTCGAGTCGAGCTTAATGCATCCAAAAGATGTCTGAATTTTCTCAAAAGAACTACCAAACCCTCTTCCTCCTCTCTTCGTCATTGGGGTGAGCATTTCAAACTTTGAACGTCTTAGGGATTCAGGTATCCAAGAATCTTAGTTGGACAGAGCACATCTTTGCTATTGCAAAGTACGCGATGAAGTTCCTACGGTTCCTGCATCGATGCAAGAAACACTTCACCCGACTTGGCGTTCGTATACAAGGCTCACATTAGGCTCAGGCTTGAATCTAACTCCCATATTTGTATAGGGGAAAGGTCACTCCATTTTCCACGATGGATAAGATCTAAAAAACAGCTTTTAAGCTCATTGGCGACGAGGCGATTACTTCTAAAAACGTCTCTCAGGAGCACAGATGGAATGTCGCTTGTCTAACGCTCTTTTATCGCTACATTAATTGACATTGTTCCAACGAAATATCTGGTCTGATTCCTTGTAGATAAATTCCCATGTACGATACCCGCATAACGAGCCACTTTCACCCTTTCATTATTTAAACAAGATCTAACAGAACAATGAAGTTTAGAGAATCCTTCTTAAGCCGAACTGTATGAATGTGAAACAGACTACCATCTACTGTTTTTCCGGTCGACTATAGGCCGTAGGTGTTTAACACGTTCACGACGGGGCGAATATCTAAGTTTTTTCGTGTGAGGCGGGACTGTCTTATCTCGTTACGCTTCGTGGGGCGGGGCGACACTGTTGCGAGTTCGAACCAACGAACATTAATAACAAGAAGGCCGACTTTGCCAAAAATTCCAAATGAAAGAGACTACGACCCAAGAATAAGATGACTGTATACATGAAAGCAAAAAAGCAAACAACAAAACAATTCCAAGAGAGATACTAATTACTTTAAGCGTGACCCACCGGTGGGTCATGCAGCCCCACGGAACAGTCAAGTGTGACCCATCGGTGGGTCCCCCGGCGTGAACGTGTTAAACAGAATGTGCACCAACACCTGCGCTCGACCTTTTAGTCCCCTTTCCTTATCCCCATTTTGCTTTCCATCAAGGCTATGTGTAGAATCTTAGGGTATCCCCTGAGCTTTAGCTTCACCGTAAAATGCAAATATAGAAAATGTAATTTTCCCTACGCGATTTACTTTTACGCGGTTCTTTTTACGCGATTTACTTACTTCTATACGGACTGTTTTTGCGCCGTTCTTTTATCTAATGTTGTTTTTTCTACGCGTTCCGTTACTTTTACCCTGTTTTTTCGGCACGGATTTTTTTTTATGCGATAAACATCCGCCACATAAAAACAGGTCCAGGTGTATTAGTTAATAATGACAAAGACTTGGATTTAGCCCACATCGTTGAACGGGGGGTCGTCCCGAGCGGTTGAAATCTATCTGAAGTCAAAAAGAGAAAAAACGTATTGTAATTAATAAAATTTAGTGGGCAAACTTTTTGGATTTTTTAAGTCTTGATTGTTAGTCTCTGCAATATAGACATCAGCTGTTTCAGGTTTTGCTGCTGACCTAGCAAAACTCTGAGCTCAGAGGACAACCCTATGATGCAAATAGCATAGCTTAGACGGATGAAAATTTTACTAAAGAGGTGCGTTGGAATTTTTAAAATTCCTCTCCTTGTTCGTGATGAAATCATTAAGGTGTAAAAATAAACTGTGACAGTTTTCGATTTTTTTCGTTTACAAGGATACTGAAAAAGCAGATTCCGCTTGCAAAGATAAGCAAAAATGAATTGAATTGAATTGAAAAAATGCAATTCAAATTGCGAAAATAAATAGAGAATGATGTTGGGCTAATGAGATAGCTGAGTTCATTCATCGGAACACACGATTTTTTCTCCAATGTGAAAGTTAGCTCCATTCAGAATTTTCGTTACACGAACCCTAAAAGCTTGTCGGTTCCATCAATCAGGCATGACACTTTAATTTGGTGTTTCAAACGAATAATCAACTAATGCCTTTATTTACCACTTTATCGCAACTATCAGCTGCCATGGAGCTATTTGAAATCTCTAATCCTTCACACCAGTTCGAATCAAAGCAGGAATGTTAACAATTCAGTGGCGTGAATTCATGAAATAATCCTCGATGGAAAAACGAAACTTAATTAAAGTACTAAAGCTTGAAAATGATTCCACCACTTAGCCAAAGGACTTTTAAAGTAGGGTGTTGAAAGCTATTGAATCAAATTCTCTGGAAGTGTGGTTCAAATTTAAAAATTTAATTGCTTCATACGAAAAATAAAAACATTAACGACAAATATTTATATTCTCTTAAATTTGCATTATTGTCCCCTTTTAGGGATTTGGAAGCCAGAGGTTTAATAATAAGCCCTGAACTAGCTAAAGCCGTACATTAGCGCATTACTGTATGCACCTTACTGAATTTTAAGGACCTCACTAGACATTTCAAGTTAAAAGCATCACAGAGACGGGTTTTTATTAGTCTGAATAAGAACAACGGATCATAACATAGAAAAGTCCATAGAATTTGGGAACTTAAGTGAATATCCACTGAAAAGATCGGAAGAGCG
>QYTT01090613.1:10661-26439 GCA_006980735.1 Dasypogon diadema
GACAAATATTTATATTCTCTTAAATTTGCATTATTGTCCCCTTTTAGGGATTTGGAAGCCAGAGGTTTAATAATAAGCCCTGAACTAGCTAAAGCCGTACATTAGCGCATTACTGTATGCACCTTACTGAATTTTAAGGACCTCACTAGAAATTTCAAGTTAAAAGCATCACAGAGACGGGTTTTTATTAGTCTGAATAAGAACAACGGATCATAACATAGAAAAGTCCATAGAATTTGGGAACTTAAGTGAATATCCACTGAAAATAAATTTCGAGTAGAGAAAACATTTTCCTTTTTCCAACGAGCTCTTATTTCTGTGCAATTCACTTCCGATTTTTCCGTTAAGTGCAGGAACTGGAGAATTTCTCGTATGTATGTTCCTTATGCAAAACCAAAATGTACTTTTTACCCTACGCTTTTTTTCTCAGAAATCACCAAAATTGGTATGCAGCTCACGTATTCAGGCCACACAATATTCCTTGTTCTTTGAGATGTTACAAGTGCTGATACTAACAAAAACTTCCACATCCAGTATAGAACTCATGGAAGTATGAATTGCATTTCATGTTTTGAAAAGAGCAAAGGATGATAGGGATCAGCATAGACAAGGAAAAAATAAAAGTAGGATTTCGTCCAAAATGGAAAACTCGTAAAGATTTAGCTGAACTACGTGTAAAGCAAGGTATTTTTCCAAGCTATTGGCTTTACTACGTTAGCAGTTTTTCCCGAAAAGAACCCCATTTCACTATCCAAATCCTTTTTCAACCAGTTCGAAAAGTCTTTTCTAAGCAAAGTACTTTAACATGTTGGACTCCTTTTTTCCGTACCTACGTAGCAATTGATAAAGGGAAGATTTTCCCTTGTGACATGATATTGTTGTCCCATACTTACAAAAGCTCTTATGAAAGAGATTTATACTCAATAAAATATGGGAAAGGACGAATGAAAGATCCAGATTTTATCCATTATTAGCCAGAGGAATAATGAGCCTATTCGATTTATGAAATCGTAATTTTTCGAGCATTCCTGCGGGCAGCTGTTTAAAGTTTTGCTAGCGTAATTGTCATTACTTTAACAGTGAAAAATTCAAGAAACATAACTTTAGGAAGTAATCGTAAATTCGAAAATTTTTAGTAGGAGTAGGAAACTTGTAACAATTTTGTAATTAACGAAAAATGAATGTTCCTTGTGCTTTTAAAAAAGGTCTTGTTTCCATAGTCCATAGAAGGAAATCCAGCCATCCAAATCAAAAACTAAAAATTTTTATTTGTTTTTAGGTCGTTGTCAAAAATTCTTCATTTCCATTGAATTAAAAGTTTGTATAAATTTTGTTTTTTACGTTATTTTATTTATTTTTAATTATATTATCAGATATTTTATTTTTGTTTAACGAAATGACGTTTTTGTTAAACTGTTCAAATTAGAATGAGCTTCTCAAAAATATTATTTTGGCAAAAACTTTTACATAAATTCAGTGTAGATTTAAATCTTCTTTATAAAAGTTTTATTTCAAAATATCCAAGTGATAAACTGATTCGTGTTTTAAAAGTGTTTTGTACTTTCATTCTAAGAATTATTTAATCCCTTTCTCTTTGGTTTTCTTCTACGGTGATGACAAAGCTCAGGGCAGCACAGCCTAGGCAGGAAGGAAAATGGGGATGTGGAATAAAAGCAAATTTGGAGATCAAGTGTGAATATCTGTGCATATTTTGCTTAAACAACTGCGGCCTATAGTCGGCAGGGAAGACAGGAGGTGGTAGTCTGTTCCACACTCGTATAGTTCGGCTCAAGGAGGATTCTCGAAACTTTACTGTTGTGCTAGGTCTTGTCACGATTACGAACGGATGAGGAAGGTTCGATGCACCGACACTACGCGTTGGGATAAAATTACAAGGAATCAGACCAGATCTTTGATTAGAACATTGGCTAGGCTTGTCTAACGCGGACAATGCAGTAGATCCTGCCCCCGCCCAAATATGTGAATTAAATTCAAGTTTGGATCGATGCAGAAAGCCCAGGCACTTTATCGCATTCTTTGCGATAGCGAAGATTTGGTCGGTCCAACTAAGATTGTTGGATACCTGGACTCCTAAGATCTTCAAGCTAAAAGAGTTTGAAATATTTACTCCATTGAAAAAGAGAGGAAGAGGGAAGTTTGGAGATCTTTTAAGGGAAATCAGACAGCTTTGGGTTTGGGATGCATTAAAATCGACGCTATTCGCCCTGCCTCAAACGAGAATTTGATTAATGCTATCGTTAAGTGATCCAAACATGAGTATTCGATTAATATCAGTGGCGCTGCCGCGGGAGTCAGCCATTGATTCAAATGGGCACACAAAATCAAGGGTACTATCATCTGCAAAACTGTGAATTGGATTGGAGGTGAGAGATAGGAGATCATTAATGAAGAACAGAAAGATAGTGGGGAACAATGCGGAGCCCTGTGGCACACCGGCATTGATATTGTAAGCGTTAGAGATGATCGAATAACGCGGATGAAACTGTCAGAAAGGAAACTACTAATCCAAGTAAGAAGAGAGTGGTCGAGACTAAATGCTGGGAGTTTGTCTGAAAGGGCAGAATGCCGGACTCTGTCAAAGGTTTCCGAGATGTCCAATGCAACCACACCCGATTTACCGAAGCTGTGGAGACAATAGTGCCAACGCTCGGTGAAGAATGTCATCAAATCGCCAATACAGTGTCCGGTACGAAAGCCAGATTGGCGGATTAGGTTGTTTGCCTCAAGATATTTTATCAATTTTGCGTTGACAAGAGTCTGATAAACCTTTGCCAAAATCGAAGTGATAGTTATTGATATGTAGTTAGAGGGATTGCATGAACGTGGGAGAGTTTCCACAGTGATGGAAAAGTACCTTTAGAACATGATCAATAAAATATTTTCCTCAAAGGTTTAGCCAGGGAGGAGGCGGAGCCCTTAAGGAGTAGGGGCAATATACCATCAGGTCCGGTGGTTTTAGACATATCAAGATTCGCAAGAACTTTAAAAACCTCACGCGTGCGGAAATGAAGCGGCCCTTGGATGGTGTTGCACGCCAAGTGAAGAGAAGGCTCCGAAGACTCCGTAAATACATTCCTATTATGGATGAAGGGTGGAATGGAAGAGGAGGTGAAATTATTTTTAACGGAGTTAACAAGCGACCGGAAACCTTTGTTACCTCTGAGGTATACAAACACCATTTTTTTAATGTTCTGGTCGAATTAGAACTTGGCTTTACTAATGATGCATTTGCATTTGTTGCGAGCTTTCGTATAAATCTGCCTAGTTTCCGGGCACTTGTTCACTTTTTCTTATTTTTAGATTTAGAAGTCGCTTGTGTATAGTTAGACCAGTATTTTTGTTATACTCTGAATATGCTTTGGTTGGGTATGTAACTTTGTGGTTGGGTATGTAACTTCAAGCAGCAATGTGAGGGTTGAACCGGCATTGTCGAAGTTGCATTAGGCCCTCAGCATGTACTCTATTTTATTTTTATTTCATGTATAATCAATGTTAATCCACAATGAAAATATGTGATTAAATTAGCTTGGAGCTGCTGAATCATAATTCTGTTTCATCCGAGAAGCTCACTCTGCCTCCAAATAATGCACTTGTAAAGTGTGGTAGAGTACAGATACATTAGACCTTTCACTACCTAGGTGCGTTTATTATTATGTTTTTGGAAGTAGAGAACAAAATTCAGGAATTACTCAAAATAGTGATGGGTCTACTGGCTAACGCACCAAAGTGTGAGTTTCGTAAGAAACTAACTACAAGTGAATGAGTTACAAAATCCTCTCCGCATAACATACTTAAATTAAACAAAAATGAATTACAAGCAACCCAAGTACTTTATTCTAACCAACTAAGCATAGAATTTATTCCCCCGATAAGTGAGTTGGCTCATCGTGTGGTGTTCCTTAACAAGAAATTCCCCCAGAAGCAAACTTGATTCTTCATTCAAATCCAAACACTTTCGACCCCATAATGTTAGTTGATTTTATTTATCCACTGAATACGTCAGTTTTTCGTTTTAGAAAAAGAGAAAAGAAAACATTCTCCTGTAAAAGTGCATCTCAAGAGCTTTATCCTTCTATATCTCCTCGTCTGGTTACCCCTTCGACTTGTTCAAAGTTAACTTGTGGTAAATCTCACAGAAGTACCCTTTCAACCTAGGTATATGATGGTGCATTAAACCTATTTGGACAAGAATTTCGGGTCGGTAACCGAAAGATTACCTCAAAGCGAAATTATGGACAATCTTGAAGAAAAAAGGGAGCAAAATACACTGCAAAAACAACATTAGGCTACATCCAGAGTCCCGAGTAAAATATTCCAGGTTTAAGAAACTTTTCTCGAATTTTCCATAAAGGTCCCTTCATCATTTGTGTAGTTTTAGGTGTAATATTGGCTGCATGTTGAGAAATAGTGTGTAAATTTCTTTCTTTATATAAAACACTCCAGTAAACCAAAGCATAATAATGAAAATCTTTATCTCAAAGTATGTGATCCATTTTCAGTTCCCATCTCTACATCCATTTCAACTTGGGAAACATGTTAACCATATAACTGAAGTATTTGTCTGATTTTGCAGAATTTGTTAAGAGGAAATCTTGGTGGAAATTTTATAGTTATTTGTTGATTCCAAAAGGTCCAACATATCCATGGTATTTGAGCTCTTCAATAGAAAAAAGTGTGATAAAATTGGAATGAACCCATAAAAAGAAGAAATTTGCGATTATAAAGTTCACCACGATCCTCGCCATATACGAATGCTGTGTAATAATCTGGAGCAATGACTTATAGCTGGTTGGTTTTTATGGGAACTCGGAAGGAGCGGTCCTTTTTCTTGAAGCTTTCCCTCTATGTAAATATGTGAAATTTATCCGAGTAAAATTTTAAGCAAGATTGTATTAAGATAGATTTGTGGTGACACTTGAATTCAGTTGCAATTGTAGAGAATTTGGGTAAGCATTTAGTTACTGACTTTCATACACAATTAAAAGGTATCTATTAGTTCTGCAGGAAATGCACAGGAATGATTAAATCTACTTAACTCGATCTCATGTTTCAATTTAAATTTATTCAGGGAATACAGACTCCGAGAGCCATGCACATGGAGGCAATTGTGCAATTCTATTCCTTAAGTTGGATACTATGGAAGAAATATTTGTTAGTAAAGCAACATATGTTGCGTTTAACAAGGAAGTGTCAGTCATGAGTGTGGGTGAGTGAATATAAACTTAAATTCCTTCCTAAGGATGCTGTCAGTATACAGTATGACATCATCACCATAGGAGACAATCCCTTTAAATTAAGAAAGGGCGGAGAGCTTTTTACCATATAAATACAGAGTTTTAGATATGATACCATAAAATACCATAAAACAGTTTGGAGAAATGAAAGTGCACTGAAAAAAATTGAATTGATATGAATGTTTTATAGACTGAAGTTGAAATAGTGAAAAACAAATATTTTTAGACACCTTTTAGAGTTGGATGGCCTTTTATCTCTGTAAGTATCTTATTGTTTTTGGATTCTTGTGGTGACAGGTTTTTCATACGACGTTATAGCATGTAATAAGTGTACTCGAGAAGCATAGAATTTATCTAATCGCTAGATTTTGATGTAGCGTTGCAATACAAATTGCTTAGCTATTTATATGATAGTATAAGCAGTATATCCAGAAGTACAATATATCTTGCCGTTTTTCATTGAAGCAAGTAAATTTTTTACATACAAGTGTGAGAAGTTCTATTGGACGGAAATAATAGACGCTATACTATGCAATTCGTGAAATACCCACTTATTTCTCTGATTCGCCCTCCTTGGTGCGTAACGAGATGGGAGAGATATCGTAAACAAACAATTCGCAAAGAAGAGGTTCTTCTAATGTAAAGTTAATACTAAGCATATATTTGCAGTCCACTTCTAATAAGATTACATAGTGTAACAAAATTTTAGCAGTTTTGTGTTTAACTGAATATTTTGATTATGTTTTACTAATTTTGGTATGAGGATTTTAAAAATGTCGGAATAGAACTAATAATTGATGTAGGAGGTTTATTACAATAAATTACCAAAATGATCCGCTATCCCACAAGCATAGAAAAGAAGAATACTTTGTAAAACTAGGTTTTAGTCCCAACAGGGACGAAATCATTTTAAAATCACCTTTTTTGAGGATAGTATTGACATTATTGTAATCTTCTTTCATATGCACTGAGTGTGCTACAGGTATATTTCTGTTATGTAAAAGCACTGACTTCAAACTTCTAGTCCAACTGTCTATAAAGAGTCTTCATTCTTCAGGTATATGAGGAATACTAATGTCGTCAAAGAACCCATTTACAGGGTGTCCCAACAACAGCGAAGTGAAAAATTTAAATTTGGCGCCATTTCTGCTACTTTGGTTTGACAGTCAAACCATTATGACAGTTCGATGATAGATAGTCTGCCATTACTAAAAATGGTTTGTTATTCGACACAACAACGCATTCTTATTGTTAAACATTATTTCAGAAATGGTGAAAATTTGACTGCCACGTTTCGCAAATTGTGTCCAATTTTTAGCAGACAAAATGTTCCAAATTTTTGTGCTTCAAATTGTTGGTATGGATCTGGAAGACATGTGTTTCCAACAGGACGGTGCCACTTGTCACACATTACCTGAAACAATGAGATTATTGAACGAGACATTCCCTGGTTGTATATTCTCCCGTTTTGGCGACCAGAATTGGCCGCCTAAAGCGTGCGACTTCTTTCTCTGAGATTTTTTGAAGTCAAAAGTTTATGTCAGCAAGCCGCTGTATCACTGAGATCCAACCACAATTATGCCAAACCGTAATTGAAAATTTCGTTAAAAGAACGGAAATGTGTCACCGGGATAGGGGCTTCTCTATTGACTTAAATTCAAACCGACTTTACAGAGTGTATAGTAAAAAATTATAGGATTTTAAGTGCAATAGATTCCTAAAGGACATAAATCTCCTGTTACCTCCATAACAACGTATTTTATCCCTGAGCCAAGAAGTGGAATGGAGTTCCAAAACCAAGGCCTAAATCCTAAATCCTTGAAGTAGACAAAAGCGCCACCTAAAAAAGGACGAGGCAGCAGATTACATCCTCTCTTTCTATTATTAATTTTTATAAATTATGTTTTTCGTAATTTAATTTTTTCCACAAACTGAACAAGCGCCCAAACAAAGAAGTTTCAGGTCCGAAGCACTAAATATAGTTTTTGTTTCGATGTGCATATTTTCTGGGAAAGGATAAACTTTTAATTAAAAATGTATATTCGCTCTTTTAATTTGGTAGTGTTATGCCACTATCCGTAGCAACCATCACACTTGTAGCATTTTATTAAAAGCACACTTCCGCTGAATATGCCAAGCAACAGAAATTTCAAAAATCTCCACCCCAACTTCATGCGAATTTTATTAATTTATTTCCTAAAGTGAATTATATGCAAAAAAAAAGATCCCCGAATTGTTCCTGTCGACTGAAATTGAAAACCCCTTAGAAGTAATAAAGTTAAGTGTAATTTTTGAATCTCAGGCCAACGTGCAATTTTACTAATACTATAATCCTTTCACCCTTTAACGGAATTAAGCCCAAAATTATATCACCTGTCTTGGTTCTATTCCGGAGGTGAAAGTTTCCTTCCTACCATGAGTGAGCGCACTCAAAGCTCCTGAAATCCCAACTTTACCTGGAGGAATTTCAAACTAGTATTATTACTTTTGGAATATGGGGCTCTCTGAAAGGAGCAGAGATAATTTCCAGAATTTAATTAGCAGTCTTGAAAGTATTTTTCCGAAACTAGGACGTAATTAAACTTCAGATTAATATTCATAGTTGGGCAAAGCGGCATAGCGTACAGAGCACAGAAATGAATTTTGGACTGCTATGGTTTCGCACAAAGGCGGCTTTTCACAATAGAGAAATTTTGCTCTGGAAAAATTCTTTATATTTCATTAAGTAGTAATTTATTAATTTATTTAATCAACTTATAAAAATATTATTTCGAAATGGACACTTGTGTTAATTTGTGTGATCCTATAATAGACAAGTTTGGGTACTACAAAGTGAAATAGCGTAAGTTTTCGCAAGTAGTATATTTCCACGTTGAAAACATCCTCCCGTGCAGATACACTCCCTGCTTTAGGTCATTTTAACTTTGAATGGTTGGCCTCCATTCATTTATCGGACCTCTCGAGTAGAAGGTCAGAGACTTAATGGCATCGTCCGACAGTTTGTATGTGACTTATAATATATGATATCACCTAAGAAGGAGCCGCTTCTGACATATCTCTACGGAAAAAGGTCCACCAGAATTGATTTATTTGAATATTGTTGCTTGCAGATAACTGCTAAAAGTCATCCCGAAAGTCAACCCACAAAATTCAGAATGAGAGATGGGTGTGTTGAGAACGGACTGGGTACAAATTTCCGTTGAAGATTCAGTGGAATGCTTGAATTACCTTTTTTTAAGCTTAAGGGGGATCCAAATTTCCATTTTATTCTCAAAATTGCCAAGGTGTACAAAATTCCTTTCATGTCTAACATTTCCTGTACGGGGAATTTAATGAATATGGTTATATGAAGGAAATAATTTTCCATTCGCAAGGTAAGAGGGCAAGGAAGAGGGCATGGTACAGAGTTGTTGTTAATTTTCAACGAATTTTTTCATTAAAATTAATTAAATTGCTTCCAAGGGGGTGCTTATAAGAGTTTTCATGAACACATCATGACCTTTTTTGCGAAATTTAATTTTAGAATTAGAGAGCAAAGCAGAAGTTTTTAAAAATAGATCCATGACCCATGTTTAGATTTCACTTTCAAGTTTATTTAAGTATCTTGTGTTATCTACATTATTTCCATAATTGTAGCGTCCCATGACCTCAGTAAAAATTATCTTGTTGGCAGAATATCTCAACCGCTAATCTGATATATCCTTAAATGTCAGCTGAACATGGCTTGAATTATCAACACTGAGGGAGGATGCTGCCATATATGAAAATATCAAAATCTTCCCAGGCAATCTGTTCATCTCTACCGATTTTTAAATGTAAATTATGCTATCTGCGTATTACCTGATGTTAACTAATTAAATTTGAGCAAAGAAGAAATTTCATACTTTTAAACTTTAGACCCAGAAACCCTTTCAAATTTAATTTGTGACAATTTAATAGGTTTACTGTTTCGGTGATGTTAACTATCTCTCAAAAGCGGACATTTTATTTTTATAATTCTACATTTCAGTTATCATTTATTACAAATTAAGAGTCAACTCTTTGAACAATATTTTTAAATTTCATACCAATTCTACCATAATTTTGGTGCAACCAACAAGAAAAATTTTTGCGTGATCTTTTGATGATGTTTAGCGGATATATTTTTAAAAACAAGCATTCGACACTTCCCAGTTAAATAATATATAAATTTGTTTTATAAAAATTGCTATAGAAGCAAATAAGAAATCCTTTAGGCGTCTGTGAAGCATATCGAAATTTGTGCAAGAGCTTCTAGTTGCGTTTTTATTATTTCTGTGCTAGTGAAAAGTTTTGTCAAAAAACTCTTTATTTATTTATCTTCAGAATCTTATTAACTCTATAATTAAGTATCTCTAGAGCTTTCTAATTACAGCACATTCCCGCCAATTGTGAGAAGCAATGCTCCATGTTTTCTTTTCACATCATCCGCCTACCAAAAAACGGGGATTTTTGACATTCTGCTTACCGCCAAAGTGTTGCTTCATACGCAACCACGGAAACCTCGTACCCAGTAAGAAATCGAGTAATGGATGTGCAGGATAATGAATAATTTCATCAAATAATAATAGAAGTTGCTAGCTTTTATGACATGGTAATGCAAACAGTAAGGTAACAAAGAATGTTAATGCTACGGTAAAGCATAAGGTATTGCACCAACGAAATTTGCGTTTTCATGTTCATTAGTTGCTAATTCTATTATTTAAGAACAAAAATTGACTACATAAATTGATTGTTACTTTTATCCCTACGTTTACTTCAATGAATCAATGAAAGAATAATGCACCACAGAGTAATTTATGAATTTCCTATGATATTCCTTTGTTAAAATTCGTTGGTGTTGCGAATGTATATTAATGTACAAATATGCATTACTATACATTAATGAACTAATGAGCACATTTCCCACTGGATAGTTACTTATTCTCAACATGAGACGAAATTATAAAGCCTATGAGATTTAATTCTGAACATGAATTACAACAGGTCTAATTGTAAATCGGTATGAACATGTAGAGTGTTCATCGATTTGCGGATTTATTATTTACAGTATCCGACGTAAGCATGTAACACCTATGTAAGACAAAATCTAAGATTAGCACCTTTACTGTGACAATTACCATAAAAGGTTTCGTGGGAGAAATACATATTAAAATGCATTTGGACTGAGAGATCACCAATGGTGACTTGACATGACTTTTCTTTCGACTTGGGACATCATCTTTCGAGGTACACCCTTACTGGTGAGATTATCCTTCTGTGATGTTATACGTCTTCTTAAAATCCAATCAAAAGTACGTCTGATCAACCGTTGAACTTACCCATTTGCAGTCCCTTATTAGCTAAGAGATAATACACAGCCTTTAGAGGTACAAACGTTTGCTTAAACTTGCAGTAACCTACATCCAGGGTACAAATAAAAGCAGTCTGATTAATACCAGATGATGAAGAAGGAGCATGGGATTGCTGTCCTTTATTTGTTCCAGAAAGTGAAAAGTCAATATAAATTTGGTGACCTCTTCTATCAAACGCTAAATACCGACAATTTTTGGTTTGTCTCATGGCAACCAATCACTAGTCACTTTAACTGAACTGGAACACCCTGTCTATGGCTTATTCCATGAAAAATCAAACAGCGATTATGAATCGACTATCTCAGATTTTAATGAAATTTTGCTAAATCGCTTGGTTAGAGCATTTGGGTTTTCGGTCATTTTTGTTTTGGATTTATGACTTTTTAAAAAATTCTGAAAAGTGAAATAATGCGCTTTCTGGTAATATTTAAAAATCATATTTTCTCATATAGCCTAGGGCAGTTGTTAATAACGCCTTTAAAAGCTGAAGTTTCACAAATTACATAAAAATTAACATTAATATATTATCTAATAATTATATATTGAGGAAAAAATTCCCACCAATACCTTTTAAGCGCCTGTCATTATTTTTTTACAAATAACGTCCTTAGAATTTCTTTGCATGTGGACTCAAAAATTCTGACTCAAATGTCCTCTGATATTTCAATATGAATTTTCTTGATTTATTGTCCATCCCTTCAATAATTTACATCGGTATTTCCAAAATGCGCACTACTGTCATGACGAGGCACAGTTTTGTTAGATTTTAATAAAACAATGCAATTGATTCTATTCTCGCAGTGACCGTTCTCCTATTAATCCTGGCCGAATTGATGTGCGCATAGGAAAATTTATAGTTAGCATTTTTCCCAAATTTTTTGCCTTCAACCGCTGCTAAAAGCATTTGCTCGTCCTTCATCCCAAGCCTCATTCTTCAAGCTGACGATTGGTGGCTTCAGTGGTCAACAAAAAAAAAAAAAAACTGGGAAGGGAGGACATTGCAGGCACGTAACAACGTAAAGTATTTTCAACACTACTAATACAAGTAAATGTGCTACAAAAAGAACTATCTTTTGTAAAAATGTTACGTGACGTCGAACTTTTGCACCGGCACGTTCCTCGTGCACGGAATGAGTTTTCAATAAAGCTAAAGGAAATGCATCCTAATGGAACTCTGAGTGAAAATAGAATTGGTTGGAGGGAAAAATGAAAACGGAAATTGAGTCTTGAACCAATACCCACTGCCCGATATTTGGGTAAGTCGGAGATCTTGAGATACCAGCTTCTTTCCAAGAGATGCACAAATGGCAATAAATGAAAAGCAGATGACTACAACCCTCTATTTACACAGCACATCGTGTGGACACTCCAATTCGTAACGTAGTACTGCACGGAAAAAAGGGAGGCTAACTGGGAAAAGGAGGACACTTTCCTTCCAGGGAATATTTCTGCTGGGTATCATCACTTGTTACTTTATATTCCTTAATTTGAAGGCGAGGTCAGCTATTGTTGGATGTTGCTGAATTTATAATATAGGCGGCGAAGGAAGTTCAGCAAATTCCTTGGTAATCGTCTTAATTTGGGGATTTTGTTGGAGAGGCGGAAGATTCATTTAAACTTTATAAAAAGTTTTCGGATTGACGCTTTTTACGCTTGTTTAAAGCGAAGCGGTTGGTAATCTATTTAAAATAAGGGCGAAAATTTTATTACTTCTGCGGGATGAACATCATAAAACGATCCAGTAAAGTTTGCTAATTCAACGGGGCAATGTAAATTTTATGCGAAAATACTTTTGTTGTGTTTTCATATAGTTAACGACTTGTTGATGTCGAAGTGTTTTCGTTTTAAAACGTTTGCAATTAAATTCATTCTTTTTTATTTATAAGAAGGCTTAGAAGTAAACAAAGTTAATTTTAGTAACAGATCATTGCCAACTTTTGACTGGAATTTTAAAACTCTCAAAGTATTGCTTTCTATTTGTTTCTACGAACTTTATAGATTGTATGGAGGATTTTTTTGCCAGATACCAAGATATCGCATAAGTGATGTGGGTTTCCTTACAGTAATGAAGCATTGTTAAATGGTGGAGCCTGTATACATGTAGTAGAAGTTTCACCATACCAAGTGTTTTGGGCGGTCGAATTTTGATTAATTTTAATTTTTTTGTCTTGTCACGGAATCTTTAATGTTAAACTTAAGACAATAACTCTTTTTTTATGTTTTGTGGAATTTTTATTTATCCGTACTCAGTTTTTAGGTTGTTGATGGCACTTTGGTCGGTACTTTTACTGACATATTTTATTTTGTTGAATTTCACACTTTTTGTGCTCATTATTTTTTCTATCGTTTTCTATGTTACTCACTCGGCCATAATGCTGCTTCTTCTTCTTGAACTCTTTCGTATATTTGACAACGACTTTCATTAACTTGCAGAAGGCGTTACTTATGTTTGGTCTTCTGATGCAGGATTTTGGACTACTTGGAGTAGAGGCTGATAAGTCTCAACAGTCAGACCTTTTGTTTTAACTTCAGATGTTTGTATGTATGTTGATTTGATTGTCAGTTTAAATCAAATCTTAAAACACAATTTTGATCCACTTCTACATATTTGAATGATTTAAAATTTTGCATGCATACATGGTCTCCATGAGATAGTGCATTTATATAATAAAAGTTCAAAATATCAGTTCCAATATAAAAAAAAAAATAAAAAATTTTATTAACTTCAATTTAATTCAACAGTACAATTTTAGAATAAATATTGTGTATCGAATTGCCAATGATTTCAGATTCTGTTGGATGCTGAGAAGAGCAAAGTCCGTGGCGCATGCGATGACAGTCCAGAAAAGAAGAAAGTCCTTCCGCACCAGAAGTCGACCTTTCTGTTGGCACTTGTGATTTCAATGAACTTTTACCACTGACGTGATACCGGCAGCTAGACGGGGCTAGTGTTATTCAATTCCCACATCTGATATCCTTGTCCGACCTCAGGTAATATCTTCAAGTCTTCTACACCCAAGTAGTCCCCCGTCTCCGCATGATGTTCCGTCATCTGCAAAATACTAATGCTATATTAGGTTATAAAGAGACTGCCGTCCTCTTGAAAAGATTGCGCCTTTATATCCTTGTTTTGAGTTATATCGTCGTGTCCAGAAATTCGTCTTTATTTTGAAGAGCGACGCCACGTCTTTGTTAAGACAATACCGTCATCGCTCTGGCTCATAGTAATCGTCCTTTGGTTTGAATGCACGAAGTAACCGTCTTCTACGTTAAGCCATTTTTATTTTCCCGCACAAAGTATTCGTTTTATACTTTATGCCGTCGTTGCGCCTTTTGATAAGCGTTCGTCGTACACTGCACATCGTCATATGTAGTCGTCTTCTACTTCATTTCATATCTTCATCTTCTTCGTGCTGATATGAACTAGATTTGCCATCGTTGCTCCGCCAAAGCTTCATGTTATCTACACTGCTCGTCGTTAGTTTTATTATGCACCAACATTTCGTTCACTCTATAAGGACCTAAAAATTTTGGGTGAATCTTTAGCACAGACCCAAATTTTGTTCGCTTTATTGCTACGAGGGTATTGTTCTGAAGCTGAAATGGAAGTTGTCTCTTTCTTCTGAAAAACTTTCGTATTGTATCTGGAGTATATTCCTCCTGGACTTTTCTCGTTCCTCTTCTCTACTGTCAACAAACTCACTGTAAGTTCTTTTGGAATGATTTCTAGGATGATATTATTCCTTCTTTTATCTCTAAGTTTCGTCCGAACAAGTAAGAATGGCATTGTTTTAATTCTTTGTTGTGTCGAATTTAGATACCATTGTAAATCATTGACGAATTTATACCATTTGCCTAGGTCATCATTACTCGGCTTGGTGAGCGATGATATGACCACTGGATGACTTCGCTCCGCCTTTCCGTTCTCTCTTGGTACACCCGTAGTTATTAGTAAGTGCCGGATACCTTCTTTATCACAGTAATTTCTAAACACACTCGCTGTAAAAGCAGTACCTCTATCCGGCACTATCCGCTCCGGGCTACCAAACTGAGATTTCTGGAGTTTTAATTTAGGGATAACTTCAGCTGCACAGGGTCTAACCGCATAAAGTTCGTGAAGGCTACCACTGTGACAATGTACTTCTATCCTTTAGATGTGCTTGTTAACGGGTCTAGATGATGGATGTGATATGTATCTAAAGTGTAGCACTCCTACTCTATTGGTTAGAGAAATCCTTCCTACTTGCTTGATTTTCTATCGGCTAAGATGCACGGCATACAGGTTTGTCGATAGCTTTCGATTAACTTCTTCCGCTTTGGAATGGAAAACTCTCGCTTTACGATTTGTTCCTTTTTCTTGCTCTCATAATGGTTCTCATCGTGGATGCTTCTAATGATCTCCATCCGCATTGCCTTTAGGACACATAGAAGCATTTCTCCATATTTATCCAACTTGTGCAATATCCCTTTGCCCAAGAAGAAATTCCCATAACGGTCTTGTCTTTCCAAAATAGTTTTTGTCACCCTTATCCTTTCATCAGCGGATGGGTCCAGCCATTTCACACAATTTAACCTACACAAAGGTCAACAAAAAGAAAACTTTTCACTCTAATTTTTAACATATTAGCTACGTTCTTTTGGCAGCAGAGTACAGAGTTGTCATACATTAACCGTGCTAAATTAACTCGGTTATTTAACCGAGTTAAAAAGCTTTCTGAATTAATTAATTCTTCTACGGGAAAATAGATGGCGCTTATTGAAAGTTTTTGTGTTTAAAAGTTGATCTTGCTCATCATAGCAATTAATATATACACTAATGTGGGCAAAACTGACATGAAGATAAATTTTAAGTTAATAACGGTCTTTACTTATCTCGGGTTTGCTTAAAAAGAGGAAAAGAGAAGAAGAAGAATTAGCTATGTACTCCATTGATTCCAACCATTCTTTTTAGCTTTCATAACTCTGTTGCCCAAAAGAACACAGCTATTGAATGCTTGAATGGCACAACTAGGATAAAAGCTTTCGTGAGAGAATTACGTATTAAAATGCGTTTGTCCTGAGAGAGCTTTTAAATGGTGGTTACCGGTGACCCCCACGGCATTCAACGTGTTGATAGCTGCATCAAGATTTTTATGCAAATGAGCTGCCTGC
>QYTT01090613.1:35892-48174 GCA_006980735.1 Dasypogon diadema
AAAAAGTAATCACACGGAGATAAATCAGGGGAATATGGAGGATGTTGAAGAATACAGGTTTATTTTTTCACAAAAAATCCAAAAGCTCACGAACAGTCTCACAGTCTTGTGAGATGGTGCATTATCGTGCAATAAATACCAAGTTCCCGGAACTCGATATTCGTGTCTCACTCGAACGATCCTCTTACACAAACGGTTCAAAACTACACAGTAATATTCACCACTGACATTTTAACCATTTGAAATGAATTTCCGATGAATAATATCTTTGGTATCGTAAAAACCAATCAACATTTTCTTCTCCGGTGACCTCTGGAAACGTAATTTTTCACCAGCTAATAGCATCAGTGTAAATTTTAAATTTCTTAATAATATCCGTGATTATAATGACTAATCTTTTCATCATGGTTTTCATCCTAGACTCACAGTGTGAGCCATTTTTATGTGAAGTCTTAGGAATAGCTGTATCAAATTTACGGAATAAATTGCTGGTGAAATAAGAAAATTTTTGAAATAGACACGAAAAAGATTTTCAGCTCATTTTTTCGCTATGACCTTTCAAAGTTAAGAAAAATTTAAGCATTTTTTCGTACAAAATTATTTTGTTCACTTACAAGGAATGATTAATAAAGGTAACAGTTATGGGACACCATGACCAGTTATCAAGCTAACTGACAAAAAAAAATCTATTGTAGTAACTTAAGTCATAATACTATTTAGATTAAATCATAAATCGGGAAGTAGACAAAAATTACAGAAAAAAACAACTTTAAGACTACCAAAAATCGTTGAACATACGCAGCGGCTATTTCGATAAGCATTGGAGTCATCTATCATCGTGCTTTCTTTGATCCATGTTTGATGGGACTGTTCTATTTTATTTTTACGTCGAAAATCCGCTTTTGGGAGTTAACTGAGATTTTCTCAAGCTCAAAGTATCGATACTTAATCAGTATAGAAGGTATCCTAGTTGAATTTTTATTTCACCTAGAAACTAATGTACTATCTTTGAACTGCCCTACTAAAAAAATCTAAATGTAAATTTATGAGACTTTTCACTTAGTTTTTCTTTACATATCCTAATGGAAGATATTGTAAGTGTACTTGTATGTAGGACTTCATCTTTCCGCTCGATTACCATCACAAAATTCTTATATGATTTCGATAGGTCATAAAGCGTATAAGTGCCAATAACTCATAGTCTTCTGGTTCTAGAGGAATTTATTAACGGCGGTGGCTTAGCTGGTTGAGGTGAACATCTGAAAATTTTCTCCTTTGTGGACGCGGGTTTGATTTCTACAAAGGGCGCGGTAATTTATCATGGTACCAGTGTTTGAGGCAATTCTGACGACGAGAATTGTGCTTACGAAGCCACTGAGATATTACATATAGTAAAAAATACCATGCCCAGAGTTGTGATTTATTTGCAAAATTTACCAGGTAAAAATTCAAAATCTTCTCCTCCCTCAAATTTCCCTCCACTTAAGCTGTACTGTGTACATCATAGGGTTGTCCCCTCTGAGCTTAGGCAATACCTTAAGAAGTATTATAGATGAATTTATCATTAAGTTCTATGAGTAATGTATGTATATGTAAACACTTTATACACTTCACTACGTATTTATTTACCTTAAAACAGAAAACTTTTTCATTAAAATTTCAATAACCGAAATGTGCCTGTTAATTATTCTGTGAGATAATTGTTTTCATGTCATTCTGTCAGTAAATGAACCTCTTTATGTCCAGTCAATTTTGATATCATTACCTTTACCAGCAATGTTGTATTTTAAGGCTTTTAAGTAATCTCTGAGCTATTTAAAACATCATCGTCTGTTATTAACATCCTGAAAGGTTTTCAGTTTCCACCTCATTGCTGTGCCATTAATGCGAAAGGAAAGAACGCTGGATGAAGCGTAAAGTAATTCATACATTTTACTATAATATTAAAAGAGGTTGTGTTAATCACTCATACTGAGGAAGAATGTAAAGATACTCCAGTATGAGAACAAAGTTTAAATCATTTTTGGATTAATTTTTTAAATAAATTTATAAAATGTATGTTTTATTTGAAAGGTAAATACTAATTGATTATTACAATCCGTTGAAAAGCACCTATAAAGAGACAAAATTAAAAAAAAAATTTAATTGTATATTTCACACTCGAAGTACTTTTTCTCTAAAGAGGCGAGGCGGTTGATTATAATAGATATTTTTATGCATTATATGAAATTATTGTGAAATTTAAAAATGTGGATAATAATGTTAGTGACGAAGGTTATATAGGGAGTCCGGTAATTAACCCATGTGCTGCATAGCAATCGATTTCTTGAAGTGTTAACATTTGTTCGGAGACTCCCCCTGTTTAAAATTACTCCCTCCCCCTCAAAATGGCGGACTAATTTTGACCAAAAAATTCACGTGACCAAAAATTTACATTGACTACAAAATTTATACTTTTTTAAATTTTAATCTTGAATAACTTAGAACACAACCGATTGGAACAAATAAGACACCGTTGGAAAGCCTCAAATGTCCTCTTTCAAGTGAATTCTTTATTGTTATCCTGTGATATTCTTGTAAGAATCCTTACGGGAACTTTACAGGGTTAAAGGACATTTTTGGACGCCTCCCTCTGGACAAACGTTGTTCAGCAGACTTCAAGAAATTGATTGGTATGTCGTATATTGAATAATTTTACCGAACAACCTGTATTTTAGTAGAGACTAATGCCAGTTATCCTTTTGAAGAAAACAATTCGAAGCGAAGACGCGAATGTAAAATTCAACCTACAACTTATAACAGTAACCCTCCCCCCGTCCTTCACTTTATTACAATGTTTTGTTAGTATCATGAAGGTCTATCATTGGGCGCCCGCTTAGTCACTTTGATTGGGATACCCTGCGACTGATATAGCATATGAGACCAGCTTATTCCACTCAGGATATCATTTTTTAAGATTTTGTCGTATACATCTACCAGCGTCGAAAACTTTGATTGATTTTGAATTTTAGAAACATTGCTGCAATTTTTTACAAATCACGTAGCAATTTTTTACAACTATGAAAGGCTCTTTGTGAATATGTTTTTTTATTTATTTTACATTATATAAGTTGTAAGCTTATGTGTTAAGGGCCAAGTATAGTGAGCAGAGCCTGCATATGTATACCCAGCACTGAAAACAGAGAAATCCTTTTCTTTACACGTCATGAATAATCTTTTTTTTTTACTTTTTGCATATGGTGACTCTACTTGTCATAGTTGGCTTTAAAGTTTGGTATGCTAGAAATATAAGGGCCCATCCCTATATAGCATTCGTTTTACCTATTGAAAATAACTACAATCAATTCTGCATGAGTTATTTTCAAGTTGTAATGAATTTAATTCAACGACGAATTTAATGGATCGAACGGAACCAAACTGAACTTATCAAAATTTTACTCATTTCCAAATTTCCATATTGAATTAATTATGTGTGGTCATGTCCAGTTAATTTATGCTGGTTGTATTATCAAAGTATTGTATAGCATCAAAATGAAGCTTCCGTTGCGGCATTGTGGAACAATAACTGAATATAAAATGTTTTCCGGGTATAACGCTGCTGTTATAGTTCTCTTTGCGAAGCATTCAAACTTCTTGTTTCTAGTTTGAACATAACTAAATATTGTTACATTTACCATTGGGTAGCAAATCGTTGAAAGCTTCTAAAGTAATTGCATCATAGAATTCAAGTTAGCTCAAAGTACAAAAGATATTTTAATGAGATATGCTAACATCTGTGTTCCCGTTCTATTCTGGCCTGTTTAAATTGTTCACGTTTCTAGATATTTAGAATGACTAAATATTATTTGCTTTAAGGGTACATTCGGTTGCGCAAGGCTTTGGACTAAATCTCAAAATAATGACCAACTAGTAAATTGCTGTTTCATTCATTACGCTTGTTTTCAGGGATGGCGCCTTATCTCTTTATGGGGATGAATATCTAAATATATGTCTGCAGTCGATGACTTCCAAGTTTAAATATATTTTAATAATCAGATTTATCTTAAGTTATTAAAATTGTATTGCCATCTTATGGCTTCCCACCCATGGTTCCTATCCTTCCACTACTACTTCTACTACTATATCCTAAGGACCAAAGTCGAAGCAGTATTCTTTTCTTTAACGTAGAGTGCGGGTTCAGTTTTTGTAATCAGTTTCCATTTCCGCCTTATTTCCATTTAAGATAAAAGAATGAGGAGCCCTGAGAACTGTATTAAGTAACTTATTCCCCGATTTGTTTCGTTCGCTTGCGTTAAGTAGTTTAAGCGGCCCTACCTCTCGTCCCAAATTACCTTCCGCTTTTCGTTGCTTAACTTACCAGAAACTCTGTTGTAAGTAGAGCTTTACATATTCCAAGCATTTCCCACATATCCAAAGTTCCTTATGGTCTTGTTTATTTGATTCTAAATCCGGCAGCCTATTACCTCCTCACCCTACCCATGTCCCTATAATGTATCGAGTTAAAGCCCTCTTCCAGAACAGAACCGTCAAAAGTACTACCTGAAGTCGACGTAACACCATACAAAATGTCTGGGTTGCCAAGGAGCTCGTTACTATTTGGAGAACAATACAATCGACACTCATCACCGTTGAACCAGAAATAGAACTTTTCCTGTTGACAACAAAATTCCCACTTTAAAGCGCCGCGCCGTTTGGATGTTGCAATAATTGATGAGATCCATCACAAATCGTAATGTTTCTACTTTTGGCAATTTTTCCGTAGCTTTTCACTCTCTTCCAGAAAATGCCGAATTCTATAAAAAATATGCATTTCCAATATACTTGTGGTTTTCGTGATACCAATAAAATAGATAGATAGATAAGAGGGGAGTGGTAGTCTCCTTCCCATCATTTTGAAGAGCTTAATCTGTAAATCTTTAAAGATTTCTAAAGAATATCAAATCTAGCTTTATTATTTATAATTTCGCTTTGTGCTGGGGCACTTTAGTCAGACTGAGTAACATGTAATCCACTAAATGCACACAGCAACGTTTCTGCACGAACTCCCTGTGAAACAAACAAGATGAAGATCTTACATCTGAAAAGAAATTTAGCAGAATCCATTGTTGTTAGAAAATATTTCACAGAAATTTATGAGAATCGCGGGAAGCCAGTGCAAACTTTTTGAGCTGTTGCACTACACCAATTTAGGAAGCCGCAATAAATCCAGGTAAGTTGTCTGCATAGCTACCCTGTGAATTTATGATTGGGAAAACTTTTCTTTCTCAAATTCCCTGGAAAACAAGGAAGCAACTTCTTTGTGTGTACTTAAGGAAGATTCTTCTTGCTTTTAATTCGGACAGTGGTTACCTTACGGTTCAGTGAAAAACAACAAGAAACGGAGGATTTTTTTTGTAAAATAAAAAGGTGCAGGGTAATTTAGGATCAGCACTCTTGGAATGAGTCGTCCGTTTTCTTTTTAAATCTCAGCAGAGGGAAATGAAATTATAACAAGCAGAACCAAAGTTATTTCCAGAAAGAACAAAGGAAGGTTTAACTGATTTTACCAGAATTTTTCGTGGCACGATAATGGAAAGTTTTCCTTTAGACGAATAAAAAAAATTCTTTTTTCGGATTTATAAGCTGAGAAAGCTTTGATTTGTGAGCGTTTCATTCTTAGTTAACACTAAATGAACCAAGGTAATTCACAGCTTTATGGAATTGTGGAAGCAGCTAGTTCCCACTTTCAAAGAGAATTTAAAACCGAATCCGTAAAGCGTTCAATTTTTCTTCAATTTATGCAAGACATATTTTAGAGCAAGTTTTTTTAAGGGAAAAAAGTTGTTAAAAGAATAGGAGAAAGTTTGACATCCCCTTCCGAACATGAAAAATGAGACAGTTTAATTTACAACTTTAGGAAAACATGTGTTTCACAGAGATAACACAAAAAATGTTTCAAGGGTGTTACAAAGTTTATTTAAAGTGTCGTATGACAAGTTCAGTAAAGATATTCAAATGCTTTTAAATCTTTATTAATTCTGCCAATGTACAAAAAAAGCACAAAAGTTTTGTTTGTACCTGATAAAAAAGTGCGGTAGTGTTCAAGCTATTGCGACGAAATTATATCCCTTAGAGACCTTTTTAAAAATTGTACAATTTATGATACCGTGCCACTTCGATTTTTACTACCGCCCGTCTGTTCTGTTCGGAGATCAAAATCTGAAGCCCGTCCCTCACTTCAAACATGGCGCGTATTGGCTGTTCTGGGTCTCACCACGGTCATTACCTACATGGGTGATTGAAAAGCTTAGCTACGCTCGCTCAGCTAGAGGTGTGCCCATAGATATATATAGAATCGTTCGGGGGATATGGAAGCAGACTTCGACGCCTTCGGGGTCTTCTTGGTCCATCTGCCAAGAGCCGTTTCAGCTGGTCCGCGTCGGAGAGTTTCTAGGCAGTTCCCTAACCTTGACGTCTCTTATTATTTCGAGAATTTGTTTATTTGGTTAACTGTCTTAAGCTACCCATGCGGCCATCTCTGACAACCGTCCTCCTTGTCGCCAAGGCCGGGCAGTCGCATCTGATGTGCTCCGCCTTCCCAGTATCTTCCAGGCACGTCTGCATGAACCACCCTTTAGGATTGCTATCCTTTTGAGATGATATCCAAAGCTATCATGCCACGTAATCAAAGAAATTAAACATCTGAGTCTTCCTTGATCCATGCTTAGAACTTTTCGTTTAGACATTCCACACATCGCTTTCTTAATCCGTTTGTCATCGATTTTGGTATTTTTTTGCAACCCAGAATGATCCTTCAGAATGCTTCTTTCAATTATGGAAAGTGGTTCGGGTCCTCGGAATGACATGGCCGACCCCTTCATTTCTGCATTTTGTATAGTAAGCCGAGGTGCATCGCCTGTGGCTAGGATAGCAAAATAAATTTAAGTTTTCTGAGAAGATTCCTGCACCTGCCCTGCTATCAACCGTACATCCGTCCGTGAATATGAAAGCATGCTCCGATTCCTTCTCTGCTGCCTTCGAAATACTTTATACCATCACACAACCACAGCAAATGTCAGGATAGGTCTAACCACCACCTAAATGATCTTGGCGAGGTAACCCACCTTACTCCGCATACGCTTCTACAGTGATGCCACACCAGCTTCGATTTTCTGACATGTTCTTCAACACGGTGCTTCCAAGTCATCTCCAGGTATTAGGCCACCCTAGCAACGTTGATCACAGATCCAAAGAGAGTAAGTTGTTCATATCCCAGATCCTATATTTTCGTAGCGAAGACTTTGTTTCTGCCTCGTTCGCGAGAGAGACATTGATCCTTACATCATCCTTATACCTGTCGTAGGCACCTTCTATGTCCATCAAAGCGGCCAAAGCAATACCTTCTGTATTCAGGTCCTCCTCTACAATACTCATCAGCCAGTGAAGAGTAGATTTCGCTAATTTCCCAGCCTGACATGCGTGTTTATTTACATTCTACCAATACCCTTTTAGAACATTGTACTCCTGGTAACCCATCAGAACCCTCTCAATTGTTTTCAACAGATAGGATGTCAGACTGACCGGTCTAAAGGATTTCGCCTCGGTAAATACATTTTCCCTGATTTAGGTAGAAAGATAAACTTTTCATCGCCTTATAGTTCTTCGATTCCCAAGGTTCATTATTACGTATTCACCGCGTTGTTAAAGGCTTTTCTCAACCTTTCATTAGGCTCTCTAATTCCCCATTCACTAGGTATTGAAGTCCTGAAGTAATACAGCAGACCTCCCGAAGTACGTCTTCGTGACGTTCGTGCACCGAGCAATCATTATAAGTCTCTACTCTTTCCTTCTGGATTCATATTCCATCACAAATTGAATGGTTGGTATGGCACAAGATCATATCAATCACCTCTTTCCGTTTAGCATCTATTAACTTTGGCTCCATTTTCATATTAGCAAAATTCAAGTTCCTTCCAATCACAAATGCTATTAATGCTTCTCCTCTGGGATTGTCATCCGTGTTCTCATACACTGTATTATGCGAGTTAGCTGCGCACCCAGTGATCACTCCCGTGTTTTGTTATTGAACTCACCTGGTTTGACTCACCTGGAGAGACTTTGGCTTGTCTTTTAAACTACTGCTACATCCAGTTTGGACTGAAAACACTTTCATCCTAAATTTGATATAGGTGGTTTCTCTTGCATTTTTACGTTTATTTTAGAAAAGTAATATAAGATAGCGAATATGAGCTTTTGAGGGATTCAATTCATATAACTATAAAACTTGTCTATTTGCACGTGATCATGTGAAATTTTAAAATGCAACTGAGACCGCCTTCGCGCACTTGAGCGCACTCAAACCTTAAACGGACTCACTTTTGAGCGAAATCAAGGAGTGACAGTATTCTGAGCCCGCTCACTGAAAACCTGTGTAGAATTTATTGGTTCTCGGAATATATTTTTTTTATGTAAACCAATCTGCTCATTTAATTGCCCTAATTAGGTTATATGGATTGAAAAGATGGAAAGGCGGCATTTAGTGAAACACGGAGTCAAAAATCAAAAAATGGAAATGGAATTAATTTAGGAATTTGAAAGATAAAATTAGCTAGCGAAGTGCCACCATCTGAAAGTTGATAAAAAAGGTTGATAAAAAACAAATCGTCCTGAATTTTTAAAATGTGGTATTTCACTAACTTCAAAATTCCTAAATATCTTGGTTTTTATGAAACTTAAAATTAAACAAGGGAATAAAGTTTTTCGAGAGTGAAAAATATTCTCTAGATAAAAGGGCCGCGTTCTGAGAAAAACTTCATTTCCTGTTTTGCTTGTTCAATTAACTTGGCGTTGTGCTGACATAAACAGGAGAACTTTAGGTATAACCCTGTCACCTAGAGGTAGAGGTAGAGAAGTTATTGTACTCGTTGAACCATCGGGTTGTAAGGCGGGTCGATATTGAACTAATCCTCTCCCACATAACAATTCGTGTACAGCTACTATCACCAATTTATGTATGAAAAATTAATTTCCCTTCAAATTCATAACTTTATTGTGCCAGCTGCATACCACGCTATTTTCTCTTTTATGTTATAGAACACAACGAGAAATGCTTGCAAAATGATTGACCACGAAATAGTAGAAATTTCAAATAACTGCTGCACCAGGTGGTTGTTTTCATCAAACTCAATGTGATGACCTTAATTTCCATTTAATAGCACTCGATTCACAAAAAACGGAAAAGTTTTTAATTCAGCTTCCCATGTGAATATGTTCCACTTAGGCTTGCCTTCATTTTCCCCGGTCCAGTCTTTAAAACAGACTGGTATTGATCATGCATCAACACCTTCTAAACATAATGTAGGATCGTTCTGTAAAGTTTATTTCCTTCGAATCATAAAACTGTCATTCCTACCCTAAACTTTTCCCATATATTGGATTTCCCTATTTTACCGTGGAAGCCAATAAATACAATGGCCCCTCATCGTAAGCCATTTCATTGCCTTTTTCCAGATTTCCGGAACTTTTCAGTTTGATTGAAGCACTTAGATTTTGGTTACTTTGGAGTGATTTATTCGTCTGGTTTGCTTAATGCTCAAATTTAAAACAAGAAATTGCCGGAGAGCTTTAGCCCAAGTGCCAATTTCAATAATTTACACTTCCCAGCCCTTCTGTCCCGTTTCCGAAGTTATTTATTGATTCGCTGGCTTCGATTAAACGGACAAATTAATTTCGAATTTTCTTAAGAATTTATCCCAGTAATCAATCCAAAATTTGTTTGTTTTCCAATTTGTATGCTCCTATCGTCTGCCTTGTGGAAATGGTCTGAAATTTACACCCGTCGAGAGGATAGATTTGGATATCTGCCAGGGAATTATTTTGCAAGTTCAGGACCATAATTTGGGTACATTGTACATTGGTGGAGATGGAAAGGAAAAGGTTTGTGTAATTATTCGTTTAAATAGTATTAAACATGCTCTATATGGGTTTTAAGAAGATTTATTGGATGCAAGTTTTTAAAGGTGCCTTAAAGTCCAGTGCAAATATCTCTAACGTCCTTCGAATATGTTAAATTTTTAATATCGTCATCTATGATGGGTTGGATTCGCTATTTTAGGGAAAATCACTCTCATTTATTAATTGAATTATTCAAAAAAGACTATTTTGATTATGCCACTAAAAGAATCCTGTTCAAAGTTCATAAGTATTATTGGTGCTGAAACTAAATTAATGGGGTGAGTACGGCTTGATGCAAGTCTACAATCGCGTCAGAATATTGTCAATAATAAATAACAATAAACATCTCATTGGCTAATCTTTAATAGTGGAACTAGGAAAACTATACACTAATTACTGCCAATTAGCAAAGTCAATGGCAGATCTATCTTGTCACAATAGGTCCAAATTGCAGTAAATAACATTAATATTATATATGGGAAATTTATTGTAATATTATCCAGTACCTTATAGAAGTTAATGAAAAACCATGACTAAACGTTATGCAAATGACGGAAACTTTTCAGGAATATTATTAACCCGAGAGAACTCGAGAGGCTTCCTGATTTCCTGGATGAAGACTTATTGTTATTTTGTGAAAGATAAACCGCAATCAGGTTATAGAAAACTATCAGCAATACTTAGATCTTCCTGTAATATGATAACTGTTCATCGACATCAAACTGATTTTATCCGCAAAAGATCTGGACAAGATCCACAAGATGAACTAATATATGCAAACGAAGAGAACCAATAAAACAGGAGGAAGCAATACAATATTAATTTGGGCAAGATAGTTAAAATAGCGCAGCACCCAGCGAATAAGTCAAATCCGCCTAACCCAAATACGTATACATATTATGTGCACTAAATATATAAATAATTTCATTCACTTACCACCCGTATAACAGAAAAACCTACAAAACAGCCGATCTATCAGTATGCGGGTAGGAAAAGCTTTGAGCCTTGAATGGACTTTATATGTATTAATGTCGCTTTGGTCTCTTTTTAAATCAATTTTTCAGTAATTTCCCTATGTTATAATTTTCTATTCCGGTAACAAAATTCATGCCGGTTACAAATAAATAATGAACTAAGTCTAATTTGTTCTTGGATTACCATTACATCCTGAGGAACTGGTAGATCTTCTCGTCAGGTCCTGGTCACAACTGATCCTAACAAGTTCTTGGACATGTAGCCGATATAAATCTATGCAGAACTCCTTCCAATATTATCATATGGTAAAATGATAGTAATCAGGAAGTGAAGGGCACATGTTATGAAAGATAGAAATCTTGAAGAGGATGGGCCTGGATTCCGAGACAAAACTGGCAAGAATAGGCAGAGAAGCATCACTATCATCACTAGTTTAATTCAGTCCCCCGACAGTCAACTCCAGAGATTGCGATCCCGGCCTTTCACTCCAACCAACCCTCATGGAGGGTATCAGACGAGGTATCGATGGATAAAGAGTCAAGAAAAAGCGTTTACTGTCTGGCTTAGAAATTAACTTGTCTTTCTGTTACTACTTAGTCGATGATCTTAGCCTATGAAATTTAATGAAATCCGTATCAGAAGTCCGTAATCCGTAACCGATAATAAATAGAAAGTAAGGCCGTCTGCGTAAGAACATCCTACATCCACATTTGCCGCAATCAGTAAGTGAATTTTGTCCAACTATCCCTGTCACGAAAGCGCGCGTATGAGCATCGCAAATGAACGAAAAAAAATATTCGGGATGTTCGTAATCTTCCCTAATACAGGCCACATAATTTTTGAGGAGATCTTCCCATCAGTTCCGATATCAAAAATTATTTCTTCAAAAAATTTTCGAATTTGGTTTTCTATGCCGAAGTGATAGTACTCTTCGGGGACTACTGAGCACGTAACTATTTTATTGCAATTTCTTTTCACCAAACCTTTTTCGAAAATGGGTACAGCGAGACCTTGCGATTTCAGAATTTTTAAGATCTTCACAATTTTGGTCATTAGGATTGTATTTAAGAAAACATTTACGTAGCTTGCCTTGCAGGTTTTTATCATCGCGTTCACGTTCATTATTTGCATTCTCCTGATCCTGATCATTGACTACTTTTAATATTTGATACGTTCTGGCATTGCGTTCGCTGCCGTTTTGTTTGTCAGAAATTATTTCCTTGCGATATAAGGCTTTATTTAGCCTTTTCAATAAATTTTGCCTTTCTGAATATTTCGTTTACTTATTAACAAGCAAAATATCTCACTTTGTCCTCACGTTCACGTTTTTTATCACTGAATCAGAGTAACTGATCAAACACGAAAATTGTTTAC